>OLKM01002086.1:37500-80000 GCA_900291075.1 Melanogrammus aeglefinus | reverse complement strand
AGCCGATGCAGCCCTGAAGTGCGCTCTGTGATCTGCTCTCTGGGCATCTGGCAGAGCCACTCAATGTTGAAGTCAGTGGTAGGCGAGTGTCCCTCAGCTACTCTCACACCCACACACACACACACACACACACACATGCACACACACACACACACACACACACACACACACACACACACACACACACACACAACACACACACACACACACCACACACACACACACACACACACACACACACACACACACACACACACACACACACACACACAGGCAGGCAGGGCCGTAGCACCAAATTCTGGGCCCTGTATACAAGAGGGTAGCTGATACTGGATGGGGGGGGGAGAGAGAACAATTGTGTGATGGGGGGGGAGGGGGGGGGGCGAGAGGCCAAGGCCAATTGCCGGTGTGCAGACCGCCAGGCCGGTGTGTGGCTCCTACCACTAGGGGGTGGTAGAAAATTCGAAAGAAATAATGTTTTTTATTTATTTTTTTTGGTTCTGCCTTGGGCCCCCTCAAGCCTGTCCATCTTACACCCGCAGTCCGGCGGCCCCCGGCACACAGGCGCGCGCACACACACACACACACACACACACACACACACACACACACACACACACACACACACACACACACACACACACACACACACACACACACACACACACACACACACACACACACACACACACACACACACACACACACACACACACACACACACACACTAAACACAGCCACTACACGAGCACACATTTTCTCTAAACTTTTTCACAGTACTTTTGAGTCACTCGCGTCCTTGTTTCTACCGATATGAAATATTTCACCAATGCGTTCTGAAATCCAAAAAAAAGAATAGGTCTAAAAAATCCACTGGATTTTCTTTTCCCTTCAGTGTGATGCTGAGGAGTGAGGCATGCTTGTCGACTCTTCATCAAGGACGTTCTGAACGCCAGCTCCACTGAAGAGACGAGAACGTTCTGTGCCCTCTGCCATGAAAAAATTCAACAGATAAAACTTGATCTAGAGAACTAGATAGCGTTCCTTAACGATAACTTTTGATGTATTCATTTGTAACAACATTCAATGATGTTAGCATAATAGGAACAATATAAGAAATTTAAAGCATTTTTATTTATTAGCCCGCAGAACTAGATTAAGTGTGTTACTATTGAGTCTAAGGAGTTCTTGGTTAAGTCTGTGACTATTGAGACTAAGCGGTAGGCTACTTGGTGGAGTGACTGCGATGTATGGTCTTTCAATGAATCATTTCATCCTTCCCGACTCGTTGGTTGCACACCTCCAAACTCACATTATAGGCCTCGACGTCTATATTGTATTTATTTCATTTCTTTGCTTTCTATCTGTCCACAAATGCATTTTGTAGCTTGACTCAAAATATCATTACATTGCCAGCATATATAACAGAATGATCCGCCTTTGCAAAAAGTACATGGCAACAAAACACTTTCTGATCGGATAATAACCAAATCAATAGGATAGTCACGGCTAGTTGTGACTCCAGAACGATTGCAATGCTGGTTCCAATCCCCAATGTCTGCATCCTTGAGCAAAACGCATATCTACTTAAACACTAGAACAGCACAATACAAATGTCTGGTTATCCAGGTTTATTTGTAGGCCTACTTGACGCTTTGTGGTGTAGGCCTACTTCTGATATTAATCATAGGTTAAATAATTAGAATGAGAAATTAATGAAACGGCCGAATCAAGTCATCATCTCCAAGAGACAGCTCTTGACTCGGCCTCCTCTTTCCTTCCAGTCCATTTATTCACGAGGATTATGTCTCCAATATGTTCTATCTTTTATTAGTCACCACCCACCGCCCACACATGAACTGTAGGCTAAGCTTCGCTAGCCGCACCACAGTGCCCGTGCGGTTTTCCTAGTCACTCACTTATAATTAGTAATGGAGGTAATATAGTCTCACACCTATATGGAGCCAGACACTCTAAGCATACTGGAATTAGGCTTCCATTAGAAAGAGGTCGGGGTACCGTATAGCCAAAGAGTAACCTATAGGAGCAGACGCCACATCTAAGGGATCTCACACCTGTCACAGCCTGTCATATCACTCCATCTTTAACTACCCTGCCGTGCCTCCTCAACCTGATTTAATCATTCCAGGGTTGTTGTTTTTTTTCTCCACCTTCTGTCACATTAGTATCAGAGCCGCAGGATGTGTCTTGGCTGGATTCTGCCACCATTTAAAAATCAGCACCTCAGCCATTTTGACTGAGCGCGGTGTCTCGTACACAGAGGAGAGGTAAGAGTGACACCAGGCGGCACAACTCGGAATCACACTCCAATGTAAAGTGGTCAGAGAGTATGGGCACTGGGCAGTAAAAACGGGATATAGAGTGGGGGACATGCTTGTTCATTGATGCAGCTGGAAATGTATTTATGCAGTATTAATACCGATGCTTGATAGTCCAACATACTAGGCATACTAACAATCTTAAACTGATCATTTCAAGTGGAAGAATAAAACGCAGGGAAACCATTGCGGAAAATAGGCATAATAAAATTCATTATATTTCAGATTATTTTTTACTACGTATTTCAGAGTTGGGCCTCTTGTTTCGTTCACCTACTATGCACTTTCACAGGTAGTCAAAGTAATGGGTGAATTCACGGGACGACCCCCGGTCGATTCTAAACGTAGGCCTAGTCTATAACTAAGCCTGCACTATAATGTGGTTCAAGCTTCGATAAACCAGCCAACAACAAGCCAAAGTAGGCTAATCGAATGGGGAATTGTTCTTGATTGTGTTGATAGCCTTTTATTCATGATCGGTCATTCCTGGTATGGTGGTTCGGTAAAGGATTAAACGCACATACCGAGTGACGGATTTACGCATAGCCAGTGCAGCCCTGAAGTGCGCTCTGGCAGAGCCACTCCATGTTGAAGTCAGAGAACAGCCCAGGCTCCCTGGGCTGTTCTCTCCGTTGGAGGGCGAAAAACATCCTACCTAGAGATTGTTTTCACAGTGTGCCAAAAACTAATTACAAGCAATAAATTAATTTCACGCTACTGCTTTGGAATTAATTGCAGCTTTAAAGGAAGTGGCTGAAAGTGATGGCTCAAGCGCCGGTGATAAGAGCGGACAGGCGAAGTGCGCTATTCAATTACTCCGTTCATCAGCGGCCTGCTCTCACGTGAGCTTGCTACTTTAATTTCCCCAAAGAGAATACATGGAGTCTATTGAGGTGTGTAAATATATATGTGTGTGTGTGTGTGTGTGTGTGTGTGTGTGTGTGTGTGTGTGTGTGTGTGTGTGTGTGTGTGTGTGTGTGTGTGTGTGTGTGTGTGTGTGTGTGTGTGTGTGTGTGTGTGTGTGTGTGTGTGTGTGTGTGTGTGTGTGTGTGTGTGTGTGTGTGTGTGTGTGTGTGTGTGTGTGTGCGCGCGTGTCCGTGTTGATGATCATGTTGCAGCTCACAATTGAAAGTAAAGTCAGAAGTCAGTTGGCCTATAACTTCTTACATAATAAAAAAATATGCATGCTAGACTTGTTCAAAGATAAGGAATTGGATAACAATCTCTTTGTGCGACCAAGAAGAGTCACTGACATTAAATACCACAGGGGTTTTGTTATGTGTTCTCTGATATCTGCGTCACGATAACATGTTTGAATTCGTCATAATCACAACACTGACGTCATCTATTACAGCAGCAACTTAAGTTACTATTAGGAAATGGATACCAAGACATACAAACAAAAGCCTGTTTTTTGGCCCTTAAAGAAAAACGACAATTCTGTTTTTTAATGCATCCAACAATAACTTGTGATGAAACCATGGTTTTAAAACCAGGCCCCATATCTAGTGTTCACCACACTTCAATTATCACCAGTTATTTATGTGTATGTGTGTGTGTGTGTGTGTGTGTGTGTGTGTGTGTGTGTGTGTGTGTGTGTGTGTGTGTGTGTGTGTGTGTGTGTGTGTGTGTGTGTGTGTGTGTGTGTGTGTGTGTGTGTGTGTGTGTGTGCGTGCGTGCGTGGTGCGTGTGCGTGCGTGCGTGCGTGTGTGTGTGTAGGGGGGAGGGGGGCTTCTTTGAGGATATTTGAGGCTCTGTTCTATCACTTTGCAATACGGGAGTTATTGTACTAATTGGGTCTGTTGGGATTTTGATTAAAGGGAAGAGACTCCATTGCATCTTCAGCTTGTTCAACATTCTCTTCTAACTGTGACACTATCATTGTCCTTCCATCATGCTTTCAATAGGCCTATTTGAACACGGCCAGAGAGACTGAGTTGATTCAAAGATATAATTCTCTCCCTGCTCCCTCTTTTCCATTGTCATCTCGGGATGATTATCACTGCCGCACGACTGCCAGACCTTTCCGCTCTCAATAATCATATTTGCAGCTTTGGATCGCAATGTATTGAATTCAAATCTGATATGCATGTCATCTCGGCGAAGAAATGAGGAATTTGCATTGTTGAGCGAACAACACCACCATTACATCTCTATCACTAATGAGGCACAATAATCCATAATCTTCCTAAACCTAATAAGATCAGGGGCTTCGGTTTCAAGGCATTTGCTATCTCCTAAGACTCATTTGTGTATGTATTCCGAGGAGTTTATTATCCACAGATCCTCAGCCTCATAACCCACTATTTTGAAGTGCTATATCCTGCGAGTGAGGCAGTCACAATAGAAAATTTTGAATCATAAGAATCTCTATAAGAGGGCACATGTCCAGGTGTACTGTGTGTGTGTGTGTGTGTGTGTGTGTGTGTGTGTGTGTGTGTGTGTGTGTGTGTGTGTGTGTGTGTGTGTGTGTGTGTGTGTGTGTGTGTGTGTGTGTGTGTGTGTGTGTGTGTGTGTGTGTGTGTGTGTCTGAGAGAGCGTTTGAGAGACAGACAGCATGAGAGAGACAGTGAGACTGTATAAACACTAGATTAGTCAGTTGGAACCTGAAATGGTAACCCTTCAAGCCTATACAGGTATGTGTGAGAGTGTGAGAGATCCAGTAACTGTGAGAGTGAGTGAGTGAGTGAGAGTGATGAGTGAGTGTGAGTGAGTGAGTGAGTGAGGTGAAGTGAGTGAGTGAGTGAGTGAGTGAGTGAGTGAGTGAGTGAGTGAGTGAGTGAGTGAGTGAGTGAGGAGTGGAGTGAGTGAGTGAGAGAGAGAGAGAGAGAGAGAGAGAGAGAGAGAGAGAGAGAGAGAGAGAGAGAGAGAGAGAGAGAGAGAGAGAGAGAGAGAGAGAGAGAGAGAGAGCGAGAGAGAGAGAGAGAGAGAGAGAGAACAAACACGCTTCTGTCTGTTACAGGTCTGGCAGATAATGAGGGTGGGGATAAAAGGTGGGGCTCCTGGAACAGGGGCAGGGGAGGGTGCTCAGCCGAACAGGTTGGGCCCATGTTGCCATGGAGAAGAGTGAATGTCTGACTCAGAGAACCACACCCAGTGTGTCATTCACTGTAGCATAAGTACATAGATTACAGTGTGTGATTAATGGCAGTTTCTCCTTTTCAACAGCCCAGTGTCAGCAGTCTCTGATGTCTCATGTCTGACAAGAAAATACCAAGAGGCTTCCTAATTCCTAAGAGCTCGAACATAGCACCTGCTGGCATGGATCTCAGAAGCCAGGGTTTGTACACAGTTGGTAGCATAATGGTGCAGTGGGTACAATTATCAATACAATAGGCCTACATAAACTAAAGAAATGTAAAAAAGGAAATGTAACATCCAATGACATTTAAAACTTTATTGTATCACTTGGTACTGGGTGAGGGTTTTAGTTTGGTCGTTTTCGCAACCTTTACACGTACATCTAGTCAGAGACTTGGCATTTCTTTCTGTTCTTCCTCTTCTTCTTTTTGTGACGCTTTAGTGGCAGCTCGCCGGCCCAACCCTGCCCTCCCAGTCGCACCCTCTTGCAGCCTTTCACAGGGATTAGCTGCAGGCAGATGCTCCCTGACGCTCCCCTCCTGACCTGCGGCTCTGAGCTGAGTGTGTGCGCTCTAAGCACTACACACCCCAAAAATCGCTAGCGTCATCGCGGTTGACAGCGGTGACATCGGTCCTCAACAAAGACGTAAGCTTCTCGCCGAGAACACCAAACAGAAACCAGTTCAGCCGTGAAAACTAGGCCTAATCTAAAATGTAAAAAGGAAAAAGGTAAACCTCACCTCTCCTGTGAACATGGCAGTGGGATAACCGTTAATCAACACCAGCCCATGACTCCAACAGCCCAAAAAACTGAAAATACAATCTCATTAAAAAAAAACGTATGTACATAACTGGTTTTCAGTGCAATTTTTTTTAAGGACAGAATAAAAAATATAAAAAGATAAACAGTTCAGTGTGCGGACTAGTTTGCGTGTGTGTGTGTGTGTGTGTGCCCGTGTGTGTGTGTGTCTGTGTGTGTGTGTGTAGATGCAAACCCATTTGCTTTAACTCCTTCCTCTCCATCATGTCCCACGTACCCCCCAAAAATCCACATCCGCCTGCGACACAGCGCATCCCCCAAAAAAACAACAATAAACGAACAACGATTCGTGGTGGCCCCTTGTTCACTTCTTGGTGGACACGGCGGCCAGGGTTTTGAACTTTGGCCCCAGTGTGTCGAGGAAGTTCAGGTCCTCCTTATGGTCAATGTCACTGCAGCATCCCACTGAGCCGGCCGGAGAGCCCACCCCCTCGAACCCGTAGGGGTGCAGAATGTCCTCCGCCCCGGCGTCGTCAGGGTCCGTGTCCAGGTAGGCCAGCTTCTGCAGCCACGGAAAAAGACAACAAAAACCTTTGAACTGTGCCCCCTGAACTGACCAATGGAAGGCTGGAAAGGGATTGCATCACCGTGTGATAACGCTGCATACTGCTTTGAGAGAGGAGGATCCCAGCCATGTTAAAAGCACACAAAAGAAGACGCGCGCGCGCAAAGGACACTTACAGTACATTTTGTCCTTTTCAATAAGCCAAGGAGATTGGTAATTGGCCGAGGGGATTCCCTGAAGAGGGCTTCCCGATAAACTATAAGAGCAGCGAATAGATCTTCAGCCAGAAACAAACATATATATCGACAAGTGTTGAATGCAAAACAACGTATTTTACTGCCATTTTTTTAGCTGTAAAATCAACAATAGAATAAAAAATGGCGGCATAGTTGTAGCCCAGTTGTAACTGCACTGAAGGGACTTTCAACCAACTCTCAAACAGCAAACGAAACCAACCACGTTTAACTTGAACTTCAACACTTGAACTCTTTAATCTACCTCTTCGAGGTAAATGCCGTTGGTCGCCCAGGTTTGGTACAGCGCCGACTCATCCTGGGAGAACTGTAGATTGTTGACTGCCATGTTGTTGTCCATGTATTGGGTCTCCTCAAACTGGCCAAACTGGCCTGTGCCAAACTGGCCTGTGCCGTACTGGCCTGACCCGTACTGGCTGTTGGTGAACTGGCCCTGGGAGAGGGTGTTCTGTCTGAAGCCCTGCACCAGGTGCTGCCGGTTGTCTAGGGTGCCGATGGTGCTGGAGCTCTTGTTGCCCGTCCAGCCCACGTTCATCAGCGAACCCTTCACCGAGCCCGACATGCAACACCCGGGGTCAACAAGGAGTTTGGAATCCTGTAGTGGATGAAAGAAATGGTACGGAAATATTGTATATTATAGGAAAATAGTCATGGGTAAATTAGATTCAAAAGCCAAATTGTATAATAGATGTCAAACGTCTTTTATTATTTTGGGTTGTGTCTTTGTGCACAAACACACACACACACACACACACACACACACACACACACACACACACACACACACACACACACACACACACACACACACACACACACACACACACACACACACACACACACACACACACACACACACACACACACATCATCACGTCTTACCACCACTTCCTCCCCCGGGACCTCAATGTTGGATTTGAGCAAGATGCCACCGCTGTCTCCCATGTCCTCCATCTCCATCCTCTCATGCTTTGTGTCACAGAACAGCGCGAGGAGGATCCCTACGCCACAAAAGGAAAAAAAAAAAAAAGTGGAGGAAGAAGAATAAGATTGAGCTGAGCACCCTTGCGCTTAAAAAAGAAACCCCACAGTTCAATAAAGGAACACCTAATTAGCACTGCGAACATCAGATACGTAGCATGGGTGGAGTGGGCGACTCACACTGTCGAGATCAAACAACATCTCATTAAAAAAACACACACTTTCAGGTTCTGGTGCCAGGGAGACATTTCCATACAAGTTTACAGCTCGGGAGTCGGGGAAGCCGGCAGGCTTTTCCGCAAAGACTTTATCTGTTATATTTAACGGTATAGTTTCTTTCATGCTTACGCCAAATTCTTCTTATTCTTCTTGGGATGACTCGTCAAAGTAGTATTTTTATGTTCTCCCCGTCTTAAGTTGTCAAAATAGTGTGACGAATAAGTTGTAAAATAAACTATTTACACTTATTACACAATATTATCTTTTGTGACACGTGTTCTATGCAACAGCGATTGTACACACAAAAATATATTGGTCGGCCAAGAAAAAACCCCATTAAAAAAAATGTTAAGCAATGTTGGAGAATTATTAAAGTTAGTTATAAAACAAACTTCTTGAATGTTTCAAATCTACATACATACTAATATAATAAAGCAGTCTTGACTTTTTACTCTCTTCACTCTTAGGTGAATTAAGGCAGTAAAAGAATTGCTAAGTACATTATTTAGCATAGTATTTGAGATTATGTCTTCCAGTCTAATTATGTTACACCAGACCTGCTGCTCCATATGACTGAAAGCTTTTATCTGTTTGACCAGAGGAAAAATGTGCATTATCTATCTCATGCTTATTACACGGCTTGGTCGAATGTCCCAGATTCATATCGGTCAATTATGGAATTCTACTGTCAGTTATTTCTGAATTGCAGTCTGTTGCTATGGTTGCAGTTCAGTGGCTCGCTGTACATTATCCCTTACTTACACAAGGTTCACGACATTTCAGTTTTTCTTAACAGAATTTATGCTGATTTCTTACAAAGGTTTCTGCGGTAATTGTGGTAATCTTTGTTATCTTCCATCGGGTGTGGTCTGGGTGATTAATGGTTGATCCATCATGACGTTAGATCCTTGGCAGCGGCGCCAATATCGCCTGAAACATTGAGAGCTTACCTAGCAGCAGCAGCAGCAGCAGGGGCAGCAGAAGAGTCAGGATCCCGAGGGGTCCGAGGCCAAAGCTATAGCTCGTGGGCACACAGACCCCTCTGCTGCACTGGCATATCTTCACCTTGACCGTCTGTACAGTGCCCGACCCCTGCAGGTCTGTCACTATTACGGGCACGCTGTAGATCCCCAATGGGAGCTCTTTTGACTGCTCTAAGGTAGCCTGCGTACCTGTGGGTGGAAGGGGAAAGAAATTACAAAAAAACATTCCCTTTCATGAGTCGCTGGTGAGCTCTTGCTAACTCTTAGTGATGTTCAGTTCAAGAGTTAGCATGAGAGCGGTTGTGGTTGTTGAGGCGAGTATTTGAATCATACATTTACTTGCATACAATTTCATTCAAATTGAATCACATTAGAGGGGGCGGCAGACTCCCTCACCGTTTATGTTCGTCAACACCCAATTGCCATCATTGTCTTTGGGGAGGTTGAAGTGAAAGGGCGCGCCGAAGGGACTGCTGTCAAGGTCGAAGGCTTTGAGCACCACGGAGCCAAGATGGCCGTCTCTCTCACACAAAAACATCTCACTGCCGGGGAGCATTGGGATATTATCATTCTCGTCTTCCACAACCAGGGTCACTGTCCCCACGGCGAACTTCTTGTCTGAAACACAGGGAGTTCAATGTCAACGGCCTCAAAAAACTGGTTTTACAAAGCAATGAAAGGTTTCCTAATTCCTGACATTTTTCTCCTCAAAAACAGAGGAACAATCATTTTGATTTCATGCCTATCAACATGACTTGATTGAATATTTTATAGTTGGATACAAAAGCAGATGGGCCAGATTTGTTCAGACATGCTGGAGAATAATCCGATGAGTAATTGAAAGTGGTTCAGACTTTGAGTCGGCAGTACAACACTATAGTCCTTATCTATAGTCCTTGCTTAGCCACAAAAAGCAAGACACGAAAAAGATGTGTTCTGAAAACTGCATGGGGTGGAGCAACCCTAACACCTTAAGAGTCACAAAGGGTGTGACAGCTCCACCTTAGACATCAGTCGGATTCTATAAACTGTGACTGACAATTAGCTGACTAATGCATGGTAGATTATTGGCTACATTCATGGATTTAGACATCTGGTTAATCCTATGCACACAAGAATACTCAGCATTCAAGTGGTACTGGGAACGAAGTTCCCGTCGATGTCTTACAATAACATGCCAACAGATTCGAGACACTAACATGTTGCCACAGCGCAGTAGACTCAGTGACAATGGTGCAGGTCTGTGTACGCTTCCATACCATCAACGCATGAAATGCCCTACTTTATTCTGAGGTGTGGCATTATACGACACTTGGCTGTGATGCAACAAAAAAGAGCAGGCAGGGTTACAGCGGCGAGAGATCAGTACTTACTCGCATCCACGGCCTTCATGGTGATGTTGTAGACCCCTTCTACGACATGAGTGGCTTCCCTGTCAATGGTGTTGGCCACCTTGAGCTCCCCGGTGTTCATGTCCACATTGACCCATCCGGCAGGATCTGTGACCTTGTAGTACCTGAGACATGAAGATGAGATCAACAACGGTGTTTTTTCTTCCTCTTGCTTCTTTCACACCACATTCTCGCACCGTGCTGTGAGAGTCGGCCCCTCAAGGCTTTGAGTATCTACCTCAAAGCCTTGTCGAAGTATAAATGACAATGTGTTTCCCGGCCACTCATTCACCCCGCCCTACCCAACCCACAGAGAAGAGGGAACGCTTACTTGATGCCGCCGGCACTGCTGGTTTCGGGATCCTTAGCAACGTAGCTGCCGATGACAGTGCCGTTGGGTGTGTTCTCCTTCACGTTGAGGCGGATGTTGGGGGCCTTAAACTCGGGGCCCTCGTCGACATTGTTCACCTTGACCGCCACGGGAATGGTGAGCCAGCTGGCTGTGACGCCCTCCAAGGGGGCCGTGTTCTGCGCCTGGATCTTTAGATCCACCTTCTTGGTTTTCTCGTAGTCCAGAGACTGGAGAAACAGGGACGGAACAAGAAAACAAACTTCAGTCAAATCTCTTCACTCGGACCATTTGTTCTTCCCTGAAAACAAATCAGTGATTTGAAAACGTGTCCTGCGTGACCGCAGCATGAACAACGGCTGTGGTTTTAGTTCTCTTTGACAGTGAACCAAACTGCTGATGAATAATAAAGCAAAGGCAAAGAAGAGAACCGTTACCTTGGCTACGTACAGCAGCCCTTCATTGGTCACAGGATCTGTTTCGATCCTGAAGTGGTTGTCTTCATTTCCTTCTGTGATTTTAAATACAGCCTCCGAGTTGGGTGTTTTCGGAGCGTCCTTGTCTTCGACCGGAATCCGGAGGATAAGTATTCCTGATTCGTTCTCGTCGACGTTTATATCGTACTTTAAGGAGAATAGAAAGGTTAAAAACAAAGTGTGAAAGTGCGGCATTCAAGCAACTATTTCCCCAAAAAAGATCACACATGACACTTTCATGCTAATATTCAATATCATATAAGGTTGAAGAAGATTCGCAGAAATAAAAGAAAGGATTAAGGCACTAAGAAGTGAGTACTTTACTTTCTAGGCAACTTACCGATTTCTGTTTGAACGTCGGAGCGTTGTCGTTGATGTCTTCCAGAGTAATGGTGGCCATAGCAGTGTTCACCAACCCGTTTTGACTACCACCCATGTCTTTGATTTGCACTGTCACTAAATGTTTCTCCACGGTCTAGAAAACAGATGAAAGTTTCAAATCTCAGGCCTTTTCCAGGCATCATCACGATTTGTCAACTGTCAATATTTTGCCGTGTTTAAACAGAAATCATGCTAGTGTCTAGTGTCACACATTTAGTGTCGGCTTTATCTTGCATGACACTCCCCGAATACAAACCCATTTTGTATACCTATGAATATATTTATATATTGCTATACATAGTATATAATGTATATATATATATATTTATATAAATATATATGTTTTTATTTTATTTGTTATTTTGTATTACTTTACAGCATTAAGACAAAGGTAAGATAAACCAATGGCAAATAAAAACAAAATCAACACTTATTTTCGCTATGTGTAGTTGAGGTATTGAATTAATCGTGAAGTTAGGCCAGGCGCACTGTTACCTCTCGGTCCAGTTGGTCGCTCTTCACTATAATGAAGCCAGACTCGGGGTTGATGGAGAACAGATTCCCCCCCGTCAAGAGAGAGTAGCTGATCTTGGTGTGAAGGGTGTCGTTTTGGTCCTTATCGGTGGCCTGGACCCGGCCCACTACTTTTCCTGTGGAGATGGTGACCAAAGCAGTTGGTTAGTGAACCCCATAAACTGTGTAGGACTGTGTGGCGTTGTAGCCAGAATTGGGGTCCGAGGGGTACCGACCTGGTTTGGATGCCTCGCGCACTTTGAACAAAAGAGGGCCCACAAATTCTGGTGCGTTGTCATTCTCATCGTCCACGATGACCGTGACTGCCAGAGGTTTGTCTGTCTGTGTGGTGGTGCCTAGTGCAAAAACTCTGGCCGTAAACTAAAAAATGAAAAAAGAAAATGTATTATTTAGACTCCAAAGAATACACTAAAAGATTAATAGCGCATTATATCTCTATGGATCTCTGAAGATATCTTGTATTTATGTTACCTCATAAAGACTAAACAGACATAAACTTTTATAATACTCACTTCTAACTGGGGGTATTGCTCCCGGTCGATTGGCCCCGTGGACCTTCAACAGACCTTCTCTGCTCAGGCTTAGAAGCCCGACTGGGGGCATGGTCACCCCCGGCCCGTCGGCGGTGTAGTACACTGAGCGGTTAAACGCAGAGTTCGACCCAATCTAGCCATTGAACAGTAAAAGTATGCGTCAAATATTTAGATCGTAATAATTATATTATTTTATATCAGAAACACACATAGCGGTTGAGTTGTAGCATATTGAAAGAAATACATGCATCCTTTTTTTTTAAGAATATATACGAATAGCACAAAGAACCTCGAGGGGTGTGTCTGGGTGTGTCTACAAGTTGCTCCTCGTTTCATTAAAAAAAAAAAGGGAGGTGTCAACGACAAGTCACCGGTCAGGGACTAAGGGGACGATCCACACACTCGTGATGGCTGGTATGAAATATGGACGTATAATTCAACAACAGCGCATTAGCCAATGATTGATTATTATTATTATTTTATTATTATTGGTAGTATTACATGGTCGAGGTTTTTCGGAAAAGGCCCCTTGCCGTTTTCCATGATGTTGAACGGTGGCGGTCTCCACTCTCTCTTGACCCGCTTCAAGTAGCGCCTGACCCGCCTCCCCACCTGTAATAGGCAAACCATCGAAACAAACGGATGCACCGGAAATAAAACATTTAGACCATTTGGAGACTAGCCTATTGTACATCCACCTGTCAATTAAACGCCGCTATGCAATGTTTTGAATTTAATAAAATAAAAAATAAAACATACCAGTTTTGAAGGCGCTGCACTCGGCTCACGGAGCAGATAGACTTCCATGATGTTAGTGTTTCCGCTAGCGTCCTGTGCACGTACCGAGAACCGGCAACCCGTCAGCGGGACCAAAGTGCTGGACAACGCAAAGATGGCTCCTCTTCCTACCGAGAAATTACCATCGCTCGATGCGAACTGTAATGCCTCGGCGGTGTTGAGGCTATCCACTTTAACTGAGGGGGGGAATCAAAAAGACCAAACAAGTCAGTTCTGCCGTCCACCTGAACAGGCCTGGTACTGAGTGGATTGTTTGGCCGCTCTACAGGTTGAGGTGAGGGATAAGTCTCATACTTTCATAACCGGTCGGGATCGTCTCTGGCACGAATACTCGGATGGAAATGGGGAGAAACGATGCGTTCCCAACGGAAAGCATCTATACAATACACAACACATGATAATATAATAAGTTCATACACATATCGTTTTATTTATTATCTTTAGAGTCAGTATTGTACGTTTCTTTCGTCTATGTATAACAAATACTTCTTTCAAGTAAAAAAAGTAATAATATTGCGATTACTTACTGTGATGAATAACATGTAAATGTGTAAATGCCATGTTGCTGCCATTTCCACAAAGGTCTGTTTATTGTTTGTCTCCCTCCAATGGGTTCACTAACTTCAAACTGTGTTCCGTCGATATGAACTTGAGTAGTGACAGATCAGCTGTTTTGTGTCGAATTGTTGGAGAGATTAAAAAAAAAACCTTCGACACGCGCTTTTGTAAAGGGTCCAGGTAGGTTGTGTGAGTCGCTAGACGACTCCCTGTGGTAAAATGTCCAGCCCGACACATGAAACTAGAGAAAGTGACGTGTTTGGTCTGACACACCCTAACTAGTCCACCTAGACTACCCCACCTAGACAACGGAATATTTGGACCCGTCTGTGTTTTCTCGCTGGTGGGAAAACCACAAGACGAATAGACTAATGCTTCCAGCAGGGGGCGGTGTTGTATAAAGAGCGCACATAAGCTGTGCTCCTGCAGGGCTACGCAGTTTTAATAGGCAGGTTGCAACTTGTTTTTTGTAATCACACCTCTTGCCGTTTAAGGCTCTGAACTATTCATATCCATAATATAAATAAATATAAAATGACATAATTTATATTTGTACATTTTTTACTGAGATTTTTTTTAAATCAATACCCAAACGTACATTAATAGACTTGTGTGCACCCTTAAGTGTCTTATTTATTGTATGACTCAACTGTGATCTTTTGTGCGAAATGACTCTCACTTCCATGTTTCTGTCCGAGACAATGACATGCAGCTTCGCCCCTCTTGCTCAACCTCCAGTTCTCCCAAGCGTGGTGTAGGAGTAAAGTGAAGGCCTGCTCGTAGCTAACGCCACAGGAATGTGTGTTGAATGAAGCTTGATGTGTGTATGTCTGTCTGTGTTGGGGGGGGGGGGGGTGGTCGACTCCACCCCACTGTAGAGCTCCCTTTATGCTATCTCTATAAACCACAGATAAACCCAGAAGTGACTAGGGAGTCGCACAGAGCGAGTCGGAGCAAAAGCATGCGCCCTGCATGCTCGCTCTGTGCGACTCCCTATTAAGCCACTGAGCCTGCATGGGAAATTCAACGGAATCGTCTGATAAGCAGTTTGTCATTGACCCGGTTGGGATAGGGGAGGGGGTTTTAAGGCTTAAAGGTCATGCCCGGGGGAGAATCGAAACACCCTAATGCTAAACACCTTCGACCAGAATCACCCTGATGACATGCTATCATTTAATTCCAAACTACAGTTTTAACCACTCAACACAGGTCAACGTAAGCGTGGGTCATGATGGCAGGCTAGTGCGCTGAAGAAATACCATTTGCATATGAAAACATCAGCGTAGCTCCTTTAGGTCTACTATTCCTAACCTCTCCCCTTTTGACGCATTCATTGATCACTTTCTTAGGAAAGTAAAAAGGCGTTTCCCTTTTAATTCCCGGCCCGAGCAGTGCGTGCGCGAACGGTGTTTTGTGAACTTGTGAAACACGGAATTTTGCTTCTGTCATCATTGTCCATGTGCGTCAATCACCCACTCCTCGATCTCTGTCTCATCCCATTTCATCAGAAAAGAGCTTAATTGGCATGAGAAATGGACGGCACACTGCCAAATCTGTTTTTTTTTAAATAAACAAAGGAAGAATAATTAAACACTATGAAAGGTTAATATAGAAGAAGAGAAATTATCAGTAAAAACAGATGCGGTTATGATTGGAAGTGAGTAAATCAAACAATTTCATGGATCTGTGTGTGGGTTGAGGAATTATGTCCTCAAGGGAATGATTAAGAATGATGAGGGTGTGGTCATTGCAAGGAAGGAATGCTATATTGGTGTTAGGGCATTAGTGTGAAGAATGATGGTACTTACACTGATCTGAAACATGTCCAACTAAAATCAGCATTTCCTTATTATAGCATGCTATTTGTTTATGAAGTAGGCCACCATTGCGGCTGTCCAAGCTGTTGAAATGAAAAAACAATTTGTTATACATTTGACCAACATAGGTGTATTGCTTTATTGCGTATTCATGTATAATCATTATTTTCCATTATGGGATTAAATAATTGACGGTGGGGTCTGCTAGCGCTCCACTGGTTTTCACAAAGCCCTGGTTAATGATTTAGTGTAAATATGTGGGCTTTCTATTTACAGTATCAGTGAAACCAGTCATTATGCATGCGGGTGGTAGAAAGTTAATACACAAGGCTGCAAATAAGGTCAAGAAAGCAACCATGAAGGCAAGTCAGCATTATGATAATTATTATTGTGAAGGGGGAAACATACCACAGGAACGGGTTGGAGGGGTCGACCCATTAGGCCTTATCTGTGTCCACTTCCCACACACTTTGGGATATAGTTAAAGGGGAGTTGCATGTTGTCAATTACAACCAGGCCATTTTAAAGTAAATATTTAAAGATCCAGCGGCGCCCTCTCTGCCCCTCCCTGTTGTCTGTGTCCAAGCACAATGCCACACAGATCTGTTTTTGTTATTATTTTTTTTATTGTATCTATAGATCGTTGGCGGATATAGTTCTGCCAAGTAGTGGATCTCTTTACACACACACACACACACACACACACACACACACACACACACACACACACACACACACACACACACACACACACACACACACACACACACACACACACACACACACACACTATTTCATACGGTTTATGGTCTTATACCTCAAGAATTTCACAGTGCTGTACAAGTTTCACAGATGAGTGAGAGAGAGAGAGAGAGAGAGAGAGAGAGAGAGAGAGAGAGAGAGAGAGAGAGAGAGAGAGAGAGAGAGAGAGAGAGAGAGAGAGAGAGAGAGAGAGAGAGAGAGAGAAGAGAGAGAGAGAGAGAGAGAGAGAGAGAGAGAGAGAGAGAGAGAGAGAGACAGAGACAGAGACAGAGACAGAGACAGAGAGAGGTCTTTACCAACAAATGTTTTTCATACGTTGTTTTTCTATTCTGTGGTATTTTATTTTGGCCACGTCCCTTTGAGTGTAACCCACCCCCTTTTTCCTCCACAGAGACAATAGGCTACACAGGAGCGTTGCAGCTATGTAGGAGTGGACACAGCCATTCACGCAACGTCTGTTATCAGCAGTCGAGTGCAGTGAAACCCGAAGAGGCACCGCCTACGTCTGTTACGCGTTAGACATAGTGCTCAGCTCGCCATCCAAGGGCCAAAGTCTTATCAAGACCCAGAAGAGACATAGCAGGCGGATATCAGCCACAAGCGTGGGGGGAATCTGTTACTTTTCAAATAAACAATGGTGTCCAAAAGCAACTTTGTTGTGTGGCTACCGTTCCTGCTTGCGGTAAGTAAAACCGAAAAAAAAAAAAAAAGAATTTGTATGGTATCCTTTTGTGAGAATATAAAAAGTGGAGGGCGATATAGCGGAAAGCAGGTGTGGCTTTCCTGCCCCGCCGGGGAGGTGGTGGGAGCGCAGAGCGGTTTTAGTGCGCAACTTTGTGTATTCTAAAATGGAGTGTAGTTTTAATCTACTGTATGTAAAAACAACAACAACAGAAAGCCTAGTATCGAGAAGATTTTAAGTTTTGTTTTCGATTCACTGAGGAAATAAAGGGCAGAATGAATACTTGCGTCCAAACTTTTGACCTGCGACGTGGTGTTGTGTTGGTGGTCTGCACGGAAAATGGACTGAACACGAATGGTCAGACAATGTAACAATAATTACACGGTTTACAAAGTGATTGCCAGGTATATAAAGTAATGCCAGAGTAACTAGAGGCTAATCCCTACTAACTTTTACTATAGTTTAGATGCTTGTGTGAAATCGAAAAGGCTCCTTGCAAAAGGTGTTTGTTTATCAAATATGCAAATGAAATATAGGCCATTTGAATATCTCTGGTCTTCTAATTACTATTCTTTGTCTATATATAAATCCATACAACACAAATGATGGCCTAATGTGTTGGCCTCATGTCTGCAGCATATTTGGAAACACATTGACATATTTTGACCTAGCCCAGTTTTCCCTCACCAGGTAGAGTAAGGAATGCCAAATCGTGCCGTCCATGCAGTTTTTTTGAACTATTGAGGCCTACTTTATATAATTAGTTTTAACTCTCGGCTCTCGTCTTACTTATGTTTCAAAATTGGTTTTCGTATACTTCATACAGTTACACTTCTTACAGTTCTTTACAGTTGTTATAATTGTGCTATATTTACTCATGTCCATGACCTTCTAGTGTATGATGGATTGTCTTTGGCTATTGTGTTTTATTGCCATGGAGTCTTGTATCACAGTATTCTGAAAGGGCTTTGTAAATGTGAAGAAAGGTTCTATATAAATAACGATTATTCCTTTATTATATTAATAATATAAAAATACAAGCATATCGGATGCAAGCAAACGTTTTTTCATGTAAGCTTGGTCATGCCCTAACGATGACCTGCCACTCTATCTATCTATCTCACTCTCTATATATATCTTCTGTATGCCTGCAGTTTGTCCTGGTGGTGGCAGGAGACAGTGAGAAGATGCTCAAGAGGCAAAAACGAGAGTGGATTGTCGCCCCGAGGAAACTACAAGAGAATTATGACTACACTAACTCGCCATACATTGCAAAAGTATGTGTTTTAAGTGTTGTTTTAATCAAGAGCTTCGACAAATAAGAACAATAACGAATAATCAAGCCTTTAAGCCTGGCCGTTTTACAATGTTTTCATGTGTGTTTGTGTGTGTACGTGTGCGTACGTGTGTGTGTGTGTGTGTGTGTGTGTGTGTGTGTGTGTGTGTGTGTGTGTGTGTGTGGTGTGTGTGTGTGTGTGTGTTGTGTGTGTGTGTGTGTGTGTTGTGTGTGTGTGTGTGTGTGTGTGCGTGCGTGCGTGTGTGCGTGTGCGTGTGCGTGTGCGTGTGTGTGTGTGTTATAGATTCGTTCTGATAAGGAATATGAATCACACGTCTTCTACTCACTCATCGGCAAAGGAGCCGACCAGAATCCGGTTGGGAGATTCAGTGTAACCCCTGACACCGGTTTGGTAAAAGTCCACAGCATACTGGACCGCGAGGAGATCTCTAATTACACCGTAAGTCGTCCACGATAAACCGGATGACGATTAGAAAAGAAGCGATTATAAAAAAATAACAAACCATTGTTATGTCCCGGATTCAGCTGTTCGGCATTGCGAAATTCTCCAATGGGCGGCGCGCGGAGGCGGACATTGAACTGGCCATTGTGGTCACGGACGAGAACGACTGCTCACCTGTTTTTCAGGTTAATCAGATGGGCTCTGTCAACGAATCGAGCCCCACAGGTAGCCCCCTTCTCCCACTATTCCTATGTGTAGCATGTATGTAGCTTCGTCTTGTTATCTATCCTAAAGTCTATTCAGATAAATGCGTTCGAACATAGCCCCAACAAGCACCACAATGAGTAACAAATAAACACAACACCATCGGGACCTCTAACACACCTCGATATGGCTGTTGGCTTTTATCAGGGTGAGAATCATCGTCGGCCAACATGCTATAGTTGGGTCCTGGTGTTGGGGGGCGTGTGCAAGCCCCTTCAAAAAGTAGTAGCACGCTGTAACTTGACTATGCTTCTAGGCACCATTGTCATGAGAGTGACTGCCACGGATGAAGATGAAGGCATCAACAGTGAGATCTCCTATAGCATAGTGGACGCCAGCAGCTCTATGTTCCACATAGACGCCAGCACTGGCCAAGTCACGGTCCGTCAGAACACGCTTGATAGAGAGGTGAGGGTCGCTACACCCACACGTTGTTTTAATTCTTGTTCTTAGTATTATTATGATTAATACAATAATCATACAATAATTATTATTATTATTTACAAGGCAAGGATGTAAAGTTTACATGTACATTTTAAAATTCTATTAATGAAAGTTCAAGGGTGAGATAAAATAAAGCTTACAGCAATTCAATTCACTATGTAAGAGCATTAAAGGCCAAATTATGAATTATTTTTGGGAATCAACCAAATTGTTATTATTTTATTGTCCCGTTTTCCAGACCAAAGACACGTATACGTTGACTGTAAGAGGGACAGACTTGAACGGTATGGCTGGAGGAAGGTCGTCAACGGGGGTCGTAGTGATTAAACTCCTGGACATTAACGACAACATCCCTACTCTGGAAAAAGAAATGGTACGAGCAACGCAACGACGTCGGGAACGTCAAAAACATCATTTTGTGTCTTCCCCTTATCGCCTCCACAATTTCGGTTGCTCACGTATTTTTTTCCTTTGCAGTATGTAGGTCACGTGGAGGAGAACACGGTCAACGTGGAGGTGATGCGGGTCAGGGCCATCGATCTGGATATGATGTACACTGATAACTGGCTGTCAGTGTTCAGCTTCGTGTCCGGGAACGAAGCCGGCTATTTCAGCATCACCACCGACTCCAAGACCAACGAGGGCGTGATCATGATTCAGAAGGTACACGGCAAATTCACTGCATGTAGCAATCTCTCTCCCTTTAAACATAGAACAGAAACCAAATCTGTTCTCTTTGATGATTCATGATTGTGATCATTCTTCTGAGGTGCGGGTTCACAGTGCGTTGGTTGTAGGAGTGCACCTCTTTGTTCTCCTATGACACCATGGGGCCCTATCTTGCATCCGGCGCAATTTACTTAATCATTGGTGCATGTGTCGTTGCTTGTTTGCAACTGGCGCAGAGCGTTCTTTTTCCCTCCTGCGCCACGCGTCGGTAAATTAGGGAATGGTCTTGCGCCCCAAGAGGCGGCTCGGCGAAAGGAGGAGGCGTGTTCTGGCGCAAACGTTCCCTGGTGCTATCTTGCAGTTCCAGAAACCACTTGCGCCACAAACCAGGAAATACCTGGTTTAAAGTCAGTGGCGCGTTGTTCAGATGCTATTTTAAGGGCGCATGCATAATGTTGCTTGTGCACCTCGGGCATACACTTTGCTTCTCTCATCTACCTAGCCACACATGCTTGGAAAATTATTTGGGAAAGAGCAGCTGATACAGCGGTAATAATTTGTACTTTTAAATCACTGCATCTGCAAACACCGTACCGCAAACACATATTTTCTTGACACAGACATTGTGTACATGCCCATAACTTTTAGAATTGATGAGTATTTGATTGTGAGAAAACATTGTTTTACAGCGAGTGAGTGTTAAAAAGAATGAATCAATGCGGGTACGCGTGTGTGTAACACACACACGCGCGCGTCCATCTGCGAGTCCATGGCAATGTACTGTATATTAACGGGGGGACACATGCATATTAGGAACACCAGTCGATAACAATAATGCATACAATACTGGTAAGAAACAATGTTTATAATGTATTGCGTATATCATTAAATAGAACCACAGTTACCGCATATCATATGTTATACCATATACGTTTTCTTTGCCGAAATTTATTTGAGGACTCATTTCTGAAGTTGTGGAAGAAAATCTTATTCCATGTGTGAATTAGGCCATATTATTTGGCCATGAACTGAGCCATTTGAAGTTTGAAATCCATGTGCATCTGTCTCATCGGAGACTGCAGACGCGCTGTCAAAATATCAACTCGCCAGATTCAAATGCGCTCATGGCTCTTAAAGGGGATGGGAGCTGGCACTCTCATTGGTTTATTGCACGTCACGCCCAAACCACACCTACGAGTAATTAGGATACTTCAGACCAACCCTTTTTAGATATGCGCCGGGCGCAAGAGTCATTTTTCGCACCGGTGAACTAGCAACATCGCTGTAGAACCGCCCACAAAGCTACTTGCGCTTGGCGTTTCAGACCGTTAAAATAGTGCCCCATGTGTCAAGATGAAATGTGAATAAACAGCATCTGATAACATATCTCATTAGTTTTCCTTCGTCACTCCTGTGCAATCGTCTTTGTTTCAGTTAAGGGTTATACAATTTTCCATTTGTATAACCCTTAATCATAGGTATAGTGTCAAAGGGCTTAACAGGTCATATATTGATGACACATTATGACATATTTATGTCTAATGCTAGGGTCAGGGTTCGAGTTATCTTTAACCGGTTTGTCGTTCCTGTTGCTTCCCCATGTGAAGCAGGTTGGATCTTTGATTTGGATGAAAGCTGCTATACAAATAAATGTTCATCCGATTGACTCCACAGTCGTTGGACTACGAGGAACTCAAGGTGGTCAACCTGGCGCTGAGCATCTCCAACAAAGCCGCGTACAGCTTCAGCCACGAGGTGACCCATAAGACCTACCCCGTCCAGATCAACGTGGTGAACCAGAAGGAAGGGCCTCGCTTCCAGCCCAACGTGAAGGTGGTGACCCTCTCGGAGGACAAAAGCACCATCAGCATCAACAAGGTCATCACCAAATACGCCGCCATCGACAGCGACACATCCAAAATCGCTACCAACGTTTGGTGAGGCCCAGCAGTCCTTTTTTCCCCTTCATGTTTTTGGTTGATCATGTTAGTAAAAATGCATGGGAAAAAAACAACGTTTTTTGTTAATGTCGTCAATATAAATGTTCTTTCACTCAGGTATGCCAAGCTGAAGGATGTCGGTGGTTGGTTGACTATTGACAAACACACAGCAGAAATTAAGTTGAATAAATTACCCGATCGAGAGTCGAAATACCTGAAAAACGGAACATACTATGCCGAAATCATATGCATCACGAAAGGTAAGTGCAGAATGGGACGTTTTTCACGATCATTCTGATGCCAGTATCGGGAATTTATGGGTCCATTATGCATTCTCCAATCTTATTCTTTCCAGATTCACCCGTCAAAACAGCCACAGGAACCATCGCCATTCAAGTGAAGGACTTCAATGACCACTGTCCAGAACTGACGGTTACCAGCCAGACCATGTGTGTTAATGACAACATGGTATACGTTACTGCTGTAGACAAAGATGAGTTCCCAAATTCAGCACCGTTTGAGTTCAAAGCTATTTCTGAAAGCAAGCAAAAATGGATCACCGAGCCGTTTAACAGTAAGTCAATTGAGAATTGAGTCCTTTTAGAACCTCATTTGAGAATCCTTTTTTTTTTCATTGTTGTTTTTGTTGTTTTTTGAACATTGAGGTAAAAATGCATTCAGCAGAAGTTTTTATCCAAAGCAACTCACAATAGGTATATTTGTAAAAAGATGGTTGTCAGTACAGTAATGATGTTCACAGAAACAAGTTCCAACTACTTAAAATTGCTAGGCTAACCCTCTGGACGCTTTGCACAGCGACCACAGTCATTCTTCGCGACCAGGCCCACCTGTGGCCAGGCTACTATAAGGTGACCCTGGAGGTCATGGACCAGCAGGGCAAAATGTGTGCAGCTGCCCAGGTGCTGGATGTGCTAGTCTGTACCTGCCGGGAAGACACCAAGAGCTGCGTGGCCCGCGAGACAAGCACCGCCAAATTTGGTTCCTCAGGCGTCCTCCTCTTACTCCTGGGACTGCTGCTCCTGCTCTGTGAGTTCATTGGATGTTAGGCCAAACCCCTCTTAGAATGGACTCTGATCCGTCGTGATTTGCAAGCAAATACCCAGTGCCCATACCAATGCCGCGCAGTAAACGAGAAACAGATTAGTGCAGTCGTGATGGAGGTTTTTTGAGACCTTGTGTACAAGGTATGGAAAATAACTTTAAAGGATGTCCACTCTTCATGGAGGGAAACTGGAGCAGCATGTTGAATGAGGTCCACTTTTAACATGTAAATACTGTGTATGTACAGTGGGCACCTATGCTGTACATTTGTTAGATTTTTTTACTGATAGATTCCCTAATGTGACCCATCCTTTTGTAGCCTTATTTGACAGTTAACAGGCATGATTTCCTGTTCATTGCAAAGTAATGAAAGGGACTTTTACAGAAACAGTTTAGACTTAAATTTCTTTCTGTACATCTCTTTCAGTGTTGCCCTTGCTGCTGCTGTTCTGTCTGTGTGGAGGTGTAGCAGCTATGGGGAACTTCAAGGCTATTCCCTTTGATGCAAAAGAACAGTTGATTGCATACCATACTGAAGGACTGGGGGAAGCCAAGGTACCAGACATCATTCCAAATAAGATTCACCAAGTTAATATGTTCATCCATGTCAAGTATTGATAATGTTTAACTTCGTTTTATATTCCAAATAGACCCTTTTTAACTAAAGGCTCATCGTAGGACAGACATAGGTGTCTCTCACACCACTGATTATTTGCTCCCTTTTATGTAACCACTGAGATAATTCGACTCCCTGTGCCCTGTTACATGAGAGGAACAGACCCATGTTTAGTGCTAGGATTAACAACTGTGTTTGTCGCCTCTTTTAAAATAGGTCATGTGTTTCTGACTAGCAATGTCTTATTTCCATTATAGGCGGTTCCTATCCTGAGCGTATCAGAGGTTGACCACGGGAAAACAGAATACAGATTAGTGGGCCACGTAAAGAGCGGTTGGGGCAATGAAGTAGGAGCCGGAGGAGCCGGAGCAGCCGGAGGCACCGGAGGGGCTGGAGGTGGCTTCACCACCGAAAGCATGCATCACTACAGCGGGTACCACCAGCACGGCCTGGGGGCCATGCAGAAGGACTATGAAGCAGGAGGAGGAGGAGGCATGACTGGGCAACACGGCTATTACACCTCACAGCTGGGCTCCGAATACAGAGGCGGGATGCACGACGGCATGGCTCTGTCTGAGGGGTTCCTGCACGAGTACTACTCCAACGTGAGTCCCACACACTTACATATGCTTTTTCGGTTGGCCTTCTCGCCTTGCCTTGTCTTTCAGCAGTGTTTAAGCATTTTTTCAGTTCGCAAAGGTTTCGTTAAATAAAGCCTCACATTTCAAATGGTTTTAGGAGCCATGACAAAATACAGACTTTAGTTTATTTCCAAAGAATTGGTTTGTGTCAATATGGAAGACATCTTGCCATTGGTCATTTTGTGGCCAAAGCTATTCCTTTGCTATGGTCAAACAAATCATACTTTAAATTAATAATCTAAAATCTGATAGCAGATGATCTGAAACGCGGATGATTCCGGACCGTTTCTTTCACTTTGTTTTGGCCAAATCCTGCTTGATCTTTGGCCTAGAATCTTAATATTTCCGCACATTTCTCTTTCTTCTAAGGCCCTCGTGTAGTAATTAGCTCTTAACAGCAACCACAGCTTTGTCAGAGCAAGCAAACTCTAAAGGTTGCTGTCAAGGTTTTAAATCAAGACCTTTTTTTAAGAGGTTTTAAAAGACAATATCAAAAAGTCTTTAGAACTGACACTCTCCCAATTGTACTTTCCACTATTTACAGAAAGCCAGCCATAGTGCGCAACAGTCCATGGCGGTGGATGCTCTGCAGGCATTCGCCTACGAGGGCCAAGGATCTCCGGCCGGCTCCGTGGGAAGCTTCAGCATGCTGGACAACGACGACGACCTCGAGTTCCTCAATGACCTCGGACCCAAGTTCAAAACCTTGGCCGAGATCTGCCGGGGCTCATCTTTGACCTCTGTGGACGTGAGGCTGTCGGCCCGTCCACCGCAGCCCAGGCCGGTGTCCCCCGCCAGGCCGTCCACCTCCAGTCACACCCACACCCACACAGAAAGCGTGAGAGAAAAGGACCACGTCAACACCCACAACGTCCAAAACACCCTCAACACGCAAAACACCCTAAACACCCACAACACCTCCAGTGTCGTTTCCGGATCCTCCACCATGGTTCAGGGGAACCTGGTGCAGGGGGGAACCCAGGGAATAGCCACACCTCCCAAGGATGCAGTACCAAGACAACATGGTGATGGCCGGTCAGACAATGCTCGTCCAGCAGCCGACCATGTACTACACGACCGCCCCCATGTACGTGGTCGAACAGAGGCCTCAAATGGTCCTGGTGACGGGGGGCGCCCAGCCGGCAGTGGGTCAGGTGGGGCTGGGTCAGGGGCTGATGCAGGTGGGAGGTTCCCAGCAGGGCATGGTTCTTGTGGAGACGCAGATGGCAGCGGGAACCCAGCCGCACTACGTCGCCAACGGGACGGGCCAGGCCATCTCGCAGGGGGCAGAGCAGACGGTCATCACCACGACGACAGAGCACGTCACCAAGGCCCAAGGTGGATCCATGTCCAGGCAGCAGGGGATGATGTTGGATAACAGCTCAGTGTCTGCAGGGGCCGGTGGCAGCAGGGGTTCAGTGCAGACGGTTCTGCCGGAGGGTCAGGGTCTGGCGGGGGCTGGGTTGGAGGTCAGAGATCAAGGATTAGCGAGATTCTCAGTGAGATCCCAGCAGGGTTCATCAGCGGGGTCATACAAGGGTTCTGCTGTCAAGACCACGCCTATAGCTATAGGGAGCCAAAACGTTGTTACGCAACATAAACAGATTGTTGTCACTGAGAGAAATGTCGAAACCAGTTCTCGAGCGTAGTGCCAGGTTGGAATGTTCATCCCTTTGTGTTTGCTCTGTCTTGCATGGCCAGGACTGTGTAATAGTCATTATCAATCATCCAATTATGTTCAATTAACTTTTGCATCCGTTACCGCAACACATAATTAATTTCATAAAACCTGGATCAAGACCTGAAACATTAAGTACTAGGTGATAACACACCCATATGTCTTTAAAATCTTCAAATATACATACAGTGTTTCTAGTATTTTTCCGTATTTTGGGAACAAATATTGCTCATAGTAAATTACACCAAATGTAATGGAAGGCTTATTTCAAGAACATTCTGATATGATTAGGAAACAGAAGTAATTTTGTTTCATTTGGATTTATGTATACATCAGGCTCAGAAGAAAGAGAAATACTCTTAGAAAAATAAAACTCTTGAGTATTCTTTGATCTATCCAACCTGGAGAGGCCAGCATTCTGAGAATCACATTGTATTTTGACAGTATGACTTCATTAATAGGGTTTAAAAACAATTTCAAGATTACTGCTGGCGTAATAATAATACTACATAAAATGAATGTTTTAAGGTGTTTTAAGGTGTTTGTTTGTTATGTTTATGTTGGGCTCAAACTGGTTGCTTGTTCTTAATCCTACTGTTGATCAGAGCAAAGGTTTATGGCAAAATGCTTGTAGTACTAACACTTTTATCTAAAAGAAAAAGGTTGTGTGTACCGAATTTGCACAAAGGTTATGCTGAATAATATATGTATTTTTTTAATCGATGTGTGTCTTTGGTTTTGTAATTGACTGGCAATTAATAAAGTAATGAGATAGTTTTGATATGCTTTGTTTTTTAATAATACTAGAGATTATGTTGTGACTCCCTTTGAAAGCACTGTTGATTTTAGTTCAGGGTCAATGTCTGCTGTTTTGGTTTGGGTACTGGAAATTATGTTGATAATTTCATCCCACTCCATTGCATTTGTATGCCATACATGTTTATTTAACTTGTCTTGTTATAATAAAATGCCATAGTTGCATAATCGGTGGTCATTTGTAACTTAATCTACATCCTATGTTTTCCATTAGAATTGAATAACAAGAGAATCATGTTCTTTTGTTACAGGTTAGTATAGTTGTTTGAATAGCTTGAATAGTTTTGTTTGTTCATGTTAAACGGTGGCTTAGCTTGTTTTACAAGTTCACCGGATTCTACTGCTTTCACAAAGCAAATTATAAAACAAAGCTAGTTTAAATAGATAGCGGGCCATTTATTGTTTATCTTGCTCATGCAAAATAGCTGTGAGCGATATAATTAGAAGTAATTGCCAGAGCGATGGCAGCACTGTTACGTAGGAGTGGGTCACAAAACACACAGAACTGCTGATCTAGGAGGTCAGGGGGGATCTTTGAGAAAGGACCATGATACCCGGCAGCATCTTGTCCACAATTGACATATGTTTGGTGTTGAATGTTATGGCAATGACAGTTTTATGCATGTTTAGGTGAGCTTAACACGCAGTGTTAAGTTTGACAAACACCGGTTAAAGCAGTATTAAGATGAGAATTTCATGAGTGATAAGGCAGTGGTCTATTTTTATCCTGACAAGAGTTTGAGAGCCTGTAGATGGTTTATGTTGCTGCATCTGGTATAATAAACTGAGTTGGCTTGCCAGTTTGCATGTCAGGAAATATAAAAACATTAGTTAAAGCTACGATTTGCAAGATTTGTTATTTCAATAGTTAGCTGTATTCTAATAGTAGTGTAGTTGTTTTATAAACAACCATAATCCAAATGTAAGTTCATTTTTAATACCATTATTTGTTTGTATATGAGTGAATGTAAGTATAATCAATAAACCCTAAGTTAATGGTTAAAAGGAAACACAACACATTGATAGGACAGAATATTTTATTTTTGCTATGGTTTACTTGTATCACTGAATGCATTCTGAGGTAAATGTTACAAAACTGTATTTAGGGCAAGTTTCTCTTAATTGGCACTGGATAAGCATGAATTGGAGAACCAATGACTATAATACTCACATAATTGTTATGCTCCAACAGCACCAAATGGTTCACCACGGGCCAGGTTGACAGACAGTATTGTAAAGTCTACACAAGGAATCTAAACCTGCAACGTTCAGAACACAGCATAACACGGCTCCCCGTCTGTCTCTCACCCCCCGTCTCACCATCTCCTCTGCGACTTCGGACAACAATGATGATCTTTTTTTAAAGTGACTGGTTCACAGAGCTAGCACAAGGATTGGCAAGGGGCAACGGGAGTGTGGTTGGGAGATGTGGTTGGTTTGGGGTTAGGTTAGGAGGGGGGGGGGGGGGGGGGGCGAGGTCTTCTTCACGAGGTCTCCCTTGATCAGTGGCGAACGTCCTGCTGCTCTTCCTCCTCATCCTCCAGCTCGTCCTCTTCATACTCGCCCATCTCGTCGGCCGTGGCGTCCTGGTACTGCTGGTACTCGGACACCAGGTCGTTCATGTTGCTCTCCGCCTCGGTGAACTCCATCTCGTCCATGCCCTCGCCCGTGTACCAGTGGAGGAAGGCCTTGCGGCGGAACATGGCGGTGAACTGCTCGGAGATCCTGCGGAACAGCTCCTGGATGGCGGTGCTGTTGCCGATGAAGGTGGCCGACATCTTGAGTCCCCGGGGCGGGATGTCGCACACGGCCGTCTTCACGTTGTTGGGGATCCACTCCACGAAGTAGCTGCTGTTCTTGTTCTGCACGCTCAGCATCTGTTCGTCCACCTCCTTCATGGACATGCGACCGCGGAAGATGGCCGCCACTGTCAGGTAGCGTCCGTGGCGGGGGTCGCACGCCGCCATCATGTTCTTGGCGTCGAACATCTGCTGCGTGAGCTCGGGCACGGAGAGGGCGCGGTACTGCTGGCTTCCCCCTGCTGGTGAGCGGGGCGAAGCCCGGCATGAAGAAGTGCAGACGGGGGAAGGGCACCATGTTGACGGCCAGCTTGCGGAGGTCGGCGTTGAGCTGCCCGGGGAAGCGCAGGCAGGTGGTGACGCCGCTCATGGTGGCCGACACCAGGTGGTTGAGGTCTCCGTAGGTGGGCGTGGTCAGCTTGAGCGTGCGGAAGCAGATGTCGTAGAGGGCCTCGTTGTCGATGCTGAAGGTCTCGTCCGTGTTCTCCACCAGCTGGTGCACGGAGAGCGTGGCGTTGTAGGGCTCCACCACCGTGTCGGACACCTTGGGCGAGGGCATGACGCTGAAGGTCACCATGATGCGGTCGGGGTACTCCTCGCGGATCTTGCTGATGAGCAGGGTGCCCAGGCCGGAGCCCGTTCCCCCGCCCAGGGAGTGCGTGAGCTGGAAGCCCTGCAGGCAGTCGCAGTTCTCAGGACTCTTTCCTCACCACGTCCAGGACGGAGTCCACCAGTTCAGCACCCTCCGTGTAGTGGCCCTTGGCCCAGTTGTTCCCTGCTCCGCTCTGACCTGTGACACAGGAAACGAGGAGTCAGGAGTTGGATCATATTTTGGCAAACCACAAGAATGTTTAAAGTTCTTTCATTTGTTGATTAATGCTGAAAACGTTCAGTGTCATAATAAAGTGCTTGTGTTGAAAGCCACTATTATGCGGTAAGACCACTAAATATCCTTGTTTGTTGAAGAGCTGTGAACCCACTAACCATTTATCCAAAGGGAAGATACATTCTTGCTGTGAAAAACTAAGTGGGAGTGTGTACATTTGGGGAGTCACTGTGTTGCATACTTGGGAGAGTATATCATTAGCACTCAGCAGCACTGCAGCATTCTATCTTTTTTGGCTGAGTCACCGCAAGAGCTTCCCGAGCCCAACACAGTTCAGCGCCTGCATCCACACACTGGCATATTTGCTGAGAACGCACACAAGGGGAATCTTCATCACTGTCGAGTAAAAATAGGCTCAGATTTAGAGCCTAGCCTCTTGTGTGTCAGCCTCCTACACAGACACACACGGACAAATGCAAAGTGAAGGAATAACTCACCAAAGACAAAGTTGTCGGGTCTAAAGAGCTGTCCAAAGGGACCGGACCGCACTGAGTCCATGGTGCCTGGTTCCAAATCCACCAGGATCGCACGGGGGACAAATTTGCTGCCTTGAGAGTAAAACAGGAGAGCGGTTTAGACGGGGTGGGAAGTGATTGAACGATGGGACTGATCGATGATTACGAAATGGTTCTAAGGATGAGCACAATATCAAGTAATAACAGTATATATGTATGTAATAGTTATCCAAAACGAGCTGCAGAAATCTATTTTCATCATTTGTTTAAGGGTTATATAATGTTTCATATGATGCTAACTGTTCAAGCAAACATGATAACAGAAACAAGATAGAAATCCTGTGTTTCATGCTTGAATGTCCCAAACATCTATCTGCCTTTAAATCTTCCTGACCGAACTGCGACACACCCAATATTTTGGAAGGATCGCTTGAATGCTTTTTATAGAACCACCACTGCCTCATCATATGCCACACCCTTTCTCAAGCCCCCGTCCATCCCTCTCCTCTATCTCACTGTCTCTGTTGCTCTGTCTCTTTCTCTCTGTCTGGCTCTCTCTGAGCTGTCTCTATCTATCTTGTCTGGCTCTCTCTGAGCTGTCTCTATCTCTCTGTCTGTCCCCCTCTCAGAACTGTCTTGCAAGCCCATTGCTGCACTTTTCCGTTCTTTTGTAAAGGTGGTTCTGCTGCTAAAATGCTCACTTTGCAAAAGAGGCCTTCAAGCAATGCAACAAGGCAACCTCTTCACAGACGGGGCCCATATTTCTCATCATCTGTTGGCGCTTTGGCATCACTTGCATATTGGCAAGCCGTCAAGCATCCTACTAAGTGTTTACAGAGGTTACTGTTTGGTTTCCATGCTTGGTTCTGCATACTGATTTAGGCACTGTAACCTATACTGCCGAAAAGGCCACTGAACAAGCTAACAATGAGAACACTGGGATTATTGGCCATAAACCATCATTGACGTTTCCAAATACATAATCAGAGCGATATGAACTCTGAGATACTGTGGCGCAGCTTTGCAGAAATAGACTGCTGATTCATGGATACCTAGTAGCATTGCCCACCCCCTCAGAGCAGTAGAATAGACAGACAGACAGACAGACAGACAGACAGACAGACAGACAGACAGACAGACAGACAGACAGACAGACAGACAGACAGACAGACAGACAGACAGACAGACAGACAGAGAGAGAGACAGAGAGACAGAGAGACAGACAGACAGACAGACAGACAGACAGACAGACAGACAGACAGACAGACAGAACAGACAGACAGACAGACAGACAGACAGACAGACAGACAGACAGACAGACAGACAGGCAAGCAAGCACACGCCAGGCGAGGCGGGGGGAGGAGGAGGAGGGAATGGGCTCTAGAAGGAAACAGTGAGAAGAACAGTGAGTTCCCAGGTGGTGCTGGCGCTGTCCTCATTTCCCCCTGTCCAAGCGTGACCTACTTCCCTCACGCAGCTCCACTGGAGAAGGGCATAGGCCTACTGTGTGCCATTTTAAATGAGCCCTGCAGGTTTGCCTGCTGCAGGATCATGAGGCTATAAACAACAACGGCCGAGGGTTTTTTTTCTGCATGGGAACACGATAATTGGCAACCAGATCTGTTTAAAAAAAGTTGAGACGGTTTACCTGACGCCTCATTATAGTAGACGTTTATTCGCTCGAGCTGCAGGTCGCTGTCACCTTGGTAGCTACCAGTAGGGTCGATGCCGTGTTCGTCACTTATAACTTCCCAGAACTAAATGTGATATAAAAATATAGCCAAACTTAGAAGCCACAATATCTTATTTATTAACACCTGACGTTAATAGCAGACACGAGATTGCAATGCGCATGTTGCACAGCGATGATGGGTCGGATTAGGGCTAAAGGTACTGGACAAGGCCTGAGAGACGTTGCGCAGTTAGGGGACAAATGCAGTACAGTGGGGGGCACCGCCGCCTTGCAGCAAAACCCAAACCCAATGCACCGCACCCACCAATGTGGATGTTCAAAAACACTTAAGGCAAACTATAATTGTGTTTTTCCAAAAATACTAGCAAACAAATTCACCAGGAACTGTTATTACTGTTTATAACTAGGCGTAATCCTTTTATATTTTCCGATATCACGTTGTAGCATCATTATCGTACAAATAACGAATAGCAGGAGTTTAATTTAAACATTCATAGAGGCTTCTTTTTTTCTTGACCAAAGAAAATAACTACAAAGTGCGTGCTGCCCTTACCTTCGCCCCGATCTGATTTCCGCACTGGCCTGCCTGGATGTGGACGATTTCCCTCATGGTTGCGTTTCGGTGGTGGTTGCCTTTGCTCGTCTCAACTTCCTCGATGTCCAGTCTTCGGTCAGGCACTGTGTTTGATCACTCTCTTGCACTTGCTACATCCGATGATGAAGCGATGGAGCCGGCGAGGTGATAAGCGCGCTGCCGGTGACATCACGCCGGGCGCAGCATCACAACATCCATTTTCAGCCAATGGGAAGGCAGCGGTTTGATGCAGTGGACCAGAGGATGCTGCATCATCCACGAGTGTGGCCTGACATTACTCAGTTGCAGATTAAGGGAGCTGACTGCTTCTACAATCAGTGAGGTAATATATTTGTAGTGGCAGAAATAATCGAGCATATTATCTAATGGAATTATATTCAAAACATTTGTTTTAGGACAACAGTGTTGCAGACAACACAGTCGTAAGCAGGGAACCATCTTTGCGATTTCATGAACAAAAACTGTTGATTCATAGTGATTCTGTGCGTTGATCACTTTGTTTGTGCTGTTTTGTCTGACTTTGGAATTATTCAAGAGAGTACGTTGTTTGTAGATGTCTCACTTTCTGTTAATCATTTACATTACTGTCTAACTTTTAAAATTAAAGAGTGAGCGTTAAAGTCCTAGGGTAACCAAAGCTATGATCGTTAATCATGTTAAGCAGTTACAGTTCATCTAACAATTTTTAGACTCCAACCTAGATTATAAAAAAAAAAACGGCTTCATTTTCTCAACATCGTAAACTAATTCCAAGTCATAACCGTTTTCTCCACCCCATGAAATTTATAATTCAAGAGAAACTGACACAGAGCTGAGTCAACTGGGGTAGGGTGGGGCTATAACAAACCGCAAAACACACACCTTGTTAGACTCCTTATCTAGTAACTAGGCAATCATGCACTGATTAACCTCTGCACCGTTTGAAGTGGATCTTCACTATCACACATCATTTGATGGGGCGTTTCTTTCAATCTTTGAGACAGGGGCGTACAGCTCAAAGTCTTTCATTTAATGCTGACTCATTTTTGGAATCCCATCCAAAAATGTTTTTTACGGCACTTATTGTGGAATATTTGTGGTAGTATTATGCATTACTACATTATGTCGCGCTGCATTTTGAGAAATGTAAATCTGTGTGGAGTGCCTGTGCACAGCTGATAGCTGGTTCAAGCAGCCTCACCCAATCCAACATGCAGATCTGATCTCTGGCACTGGGTGAGGCCTCAAACCTTGTGTACAAAGGGTATAATCACTGCACGATGAACCATACATCAACCTACACACTTGGGAAGAATGCATTGACATGTCTGCACTTGAACCCCCGCTCAACCTGTAACATGTTGCCAACCTGCTAACAATCTGGTGGTGTACAGCGACAACCTGTGTCTTCTAGGGGAGTCCATCAAAGCCATTTAGGTGGACTGTTGTGTTGCAGGGTCAACTGCAGCTCCGATGCCCACCCACCGTGGGTGGGACACTGCCATGGCGACAGACAGCTACCTGCACCCCCCCCCCCCCCCTCTCTCTCTCCCCTCAGCAGCAGCCATCACCAGGAGAAGCTACCAGCAGCGATAGCAGTCATCAGCAGCTATAGCAGGCCAGGGCCTAGTGCACTTCAGCTGTCAGCCAGCGCTGCAGCTTTAGGCCCCCATGCTCCAGGAAAGAGACAGGAACATCCTCATCAGAAAGAGAGCTCCCACATGTCAGCCTGGACAACTCCACAGCTTATTATTAAGGTATTACAGCTAACCGTAATCATGGCATTTCATAATGCGGCTCTACCTTATGAAATAGAGGATTTAATTGGTTTTGACTGATGGTACTCTATATACCGGTACCCCTCTTCATTTAAAAGTGATAAAACCATTAAAACCCATACTTTGTAAATAGCTGTGTACATTGCTGTTACTTTATTTGTATCTTTTCTTTGCTAGCTTTGTACTTTTCCGTCTACTCTAGTGTAGTCTGATTCTGAAGACAAAGGGTCTTGACACACGGAAATCCATGGTTGATCAATAAATAGTGGTTTATTTGAACAACATATGGCTTATGTACAAGTGCATTATTAATGTTAAAACAAATAAAACATTCAAATTAAATAAATCAGAAAGTGTATTGGTACAATCCATGTATTTTTTTGTTTTTTTCTACATTCATTATAATCTCCATACAATAGAGATTTTGAGCCAGAAGCAAGATCTTAGAAGCAAAAGTAATGTCTTCATTTAGGGTTTATGCGGTTGAAATTCTTGCTTTCCAAGACATTTACGATCAATCTTTTCTTGTTAACAGTCAAAAAAGGTAATTTGTACTTAAACATACAGTAGAGTGACACGTCGTTTAGTGGGTTTAGCAACGTTTCCATCGTCTTTTCTTACGCTCTTGTTGGGTACTTACAAAATAAGTACACACGTTGGCAACCCTAATCCATACAGCTGATCAGGTTTCAATGATTGTATTATTGGCTGGGCTTCTGCATTGCAAAGAGGACTTCTCAAACATGCTTTTTGTTCCTTCAGTGGTTTCTTTTTCATAATGGCTGTGAAAAAAACTATATTCTAATTAAAAAGGGAATCCAGTGCTAAGGTTTCGAAGGACGTAAAGAAAAATATCTATGCAGAATGTGATTCTTTCAAAACCTCCCCCCCCCATTTCTTCATCAGCTTTTAAGGCAAGCCAAAGTATAGATACAATTTTTGTGCTTTAATGTATGGCAATGGCATTTGTTTCTACATGGATCTCTCAAAAGTGTTATGATCGTATTTTCCAATCTAAATCAAAGTGACAAACACCATATAGTCCAGCTGTATGTGTGGATGTCTATCATAGGACAAAACAACGACATTAGGTACCAGGTAGGCTGAGTCAGTTCATATCATAGTAAGGTATATATACGAGCACCCCTTCCCCCCGACACACACACGCACGCACGCACGCACGCACGCACACACACCACCTGACACATCAGTGTGAAGAGTTTCCCCTTGGTTACTTACAGACACAGCCAAGAAGTTAGAAGCAGGAACATAAACTGAGCCGTTTTCTCTTCCAACGTGGGACATAGATGCTCAGAGATGAATTGTTCCCCCATTCCCCCCTCCAACCCCAAAAAGATAAATGACTTGCAATACAATGTTACTGTAAAAGACTGGGTTTATCACATTGGAAATGACAAGACATCGTTCATTTGGCTCTAGAATTGTACAGTACAAATAGTGTTTACTATGATGAGGAACGCTGTAAACGGTGGTCTATCTACAATCATATCTAGTTGGCTAGGTAAGAGTTACAATCGCCTCAATGCATCCGACGTGGATAAGAATCAAGTGTAATGCTGTCCACATGTTGTGTTCTGAAATGAACGCGACAATATACAAGGGTGAACTATTCAATCATCTCAGTGTACTCGAGTCTTTTGATGCAAAAATGTTAATAGTATTATGTTTTCATGGCGAAATGAAGCAATGGCCTAGGCTCTTGTTTCAAACTGGGGGGATCACAAACAGACCAATGGTGTTGCAGCTTACGGAACGGAAAAAACGAAAATGAAATTGTGACGGGGGGGGGGGGGGGGGGGGGGAGGGACGATGACTTTTACTGTAGCGATTTGTTGTAATGGCATTAACTGTATTTTCACTGATGGTCCATTGAACATTGTTTTGTTATTTTCATCATATTTAAGGTTGCTGTTTTTTATGTTGATTTTGTTGACTTTTACTTTTTTCAAATCATGCTTTGTCCCCATGTGCAAAGCATAAGGTGCCACTTAACATCCACACAAACATAGTCTGAATGCCTCATAGCTTTGTACAATAATGGCACACACCACGGGAGATTATGCTCCAAAGAATCGAATCAAGCACAACACCTAAGTATGCATTTGCTCACAACAATATATTTTTTTGAATAAAAAAAAAAAAAATTAAAAAAAGATATGCCTTCCAGAGGATTTATTGACTGGGGGCGATTGCAAAAAAAACCAACAAAATAAAAGCCCTCCAAGCTCACCCTTTCAAACCGTCATTCTCATTTTGCCTTACCTAGGAAGTCTTCATTGTGTCAAAATACAAAGTTCTCTCTGGATCTTGGAGAACAAAAAGAGGTCTGTTGTGGGCCTTTCTTGGCCTTTCAGTGTCCTCCACAACAAAGACTACAATTACATTCAGGATTTTGTAACTCATAATAACATCTTCTTATACTTATTGATTGGCACAGTCCATTTTTTTTTTTTTTTGGTCAGATTAGCGTTTGGTGTTTGTTTTTTTTGTTGTCAAATGTCCCAATTCTGAGCATTTGTTTAGTTTTATCAGGACAAAAAATATCGCAACATTTACATTAACATTTCATTTTTTTTCCTTTTATCCCTCAATGTAGCCCCGACAATTTTACACAAATATGCTGAGTGGACACGTCATTAGAACAAAAGTACCAGTGATTTTCTTCATATTTTTTGGGGGGGGGTTGTGGTTAATCGCAATCCCACCAGATACCCCTACGCGGCAGTATCCAGTTTTTTTTTCTCCTCCAAGTCTTTAAAACGACAAAGACAGTGATTCTCAATGATTTTCATGTAGTCTCATGGGCTGGTGATATCAGCGTTGCAAAACGTGTACCGTCACGATCACTGCACAGCCTCTCAGCAACTGCAACCCCACTTGCATCGTCTCCGTTCACTGGCTGAATGCCGGTGAGGGTGAAGAGTAACAAAAGTGCACCACCTGTTTACCGACTCCGGTACTGGGGCTTCTCCAGAAGTCTTCGTTGGGCGGCCTGTAGCCCCCCCCAGCAGTGCGGTGAACACCTAACCTCGCCTCGCGCCCCCACTGAGTCGCCCTCAGACTGTTTCCACCCCCCCCCCCCTCCCTCGCCTTCTTCCTGTCCAGAACATTTTCTGCATGTAACCAACACACACAGCAAAATCAACAAGAAAAGTTGAACAATCTTTCGTGTGTTCCAATGGAACCACTGCATCATGATGGGAGGCACCTCCACGACGACAGATCCCCGTTATCCACGGTATGGTGTTGTTCTCTGTGCTGCCAGAGTCCCTAAGGGGGATGTCCCCCAAGTCTATAGGGGAGGAGACAGTGCATTCAATTTGGGAGAGAGGCTCCTCCTCCTGCTCCTCCTCCTTCTCCTCCTCCTCCACTCCCTTCTCCTTCGCCATCTCCTCCGCTGTGGAAGGCTGTTCTGCCGTCTCAGCTACGGCCGGGTCCACGCTGTGAGGGTCTGGCAGGGGCCCCGGCGAGGGCCCCGGGGGCCCCTGGCACGTAACAGTCGCGACATCGGCTGGCTCCGGAGGCGACGCGTGGACGATGTCCGTGATGGGGAGGACCACCGATGGCGACAGAACGGGGGCGATGGGGTCGGAGGGAGGGGGTGCGGGGGCGTCCGCTGGCGGGGCGGGGTGGGCCTCGATGGGTGGAGAGGGAGGCGGGAAGGGGGGCGTGCAGGTAAGAGGAGGAGGAGGAGGAGGGGAGGGGGGAGGCGCTCCATCATGAATGGCCTCCATATAAGAAGGAGGAGGAGAAGGAGGAGGAGGAGGAGAAGGAGGAGGAGGAGAAGAAGGAGGAGGAGAAGGAGGAGGAGGAGAAGGAGAAAGAGGAGGAGTAGAGTCCAACGGCGGGGGTTGGACAGAGTCTATTGGAGGCGGCGGTGTGGGGGAGTCTCTCGTTGGGAGAGGGGAGGAGGAGGTGGGAGGAGGAGGGTGGGTGATGGTGCGGTTGCGGACGGGAGTTCGGGTTCCTCCGCCGGGAGGGAATCTACCTCGACGGGGGGGTCGGTGGGGCCCACCGCGGGTTGTGGATCCCCGGCACCCGGTACCAGGGCCTCATGCAGGGGGGGCGGGGAGGGAGCAGGAGTCGGGGAAGGGGGAGGAGAAGGAGAGGCAGCAGGAGCTCGGGGAGAGGCAGAGCGAGGAGGAGAACGACGGTCGTGCATCGGCAGAGCAGCGCCGGGGCCGGCGGAGCGGCGGCTTCGGGGCCGGCCTCTGGTAGCAGCGGGTGCCTGGGGTGTAGGGGGGCTGGGGGCCCTCGGACCAGAGTGACAGGAGGCCCTAACGGGGAGCCGAGCCGGGGCTGGGCAACAGCGGGGAGCGGGGGGCTGCAGTCCCCCGGGAGGGGCGACGGGGGCCCGCGGGCGTCCACCGGCGACGGGGGACCGGGCTTCAGGACGGGGACGGGGGGCGACCCGGCCCGGGGACTGTGCGAGGGGTCCACCTTGCCGTTCAGCTGGGTGATGACCGTGATGTCCGACGGCTTGACGGCGTCCCCGGGGTCTTCGGCGCCGGACAGCAGGGGGTCGGTGACGCAGGGCTTTCTTTGCAGCGGCGTGGAGGACAGCAGGTGCTCCTTGCCGGCGTGCACGACGCTCTCTTTGTCCAGCGAGGAGGCCAGCGGCGTCATGGGCAGGGAGCAGTAGGAGTGGCCGTTGGGGTCCTTGCCGTCCGCCTTGCCAGGGTGCACCTCCATGGCGACCAGGTTGCTGACGGACGGCGCCGTCAGGTCCACGGCCGACGAGGCGGTGGAGTCCAGGGTGGAGACCACGGTGGCGGGCGCCTTGTGCGGCGGCGGCGGCGGCGCGGCGTGTCGTGCACCCGGATGTAGTCCCTGCTGCCCTGGGCCTGGCCCAGCAGGTGGTGCTGTTCCCCGGGTTTCCTGGGCGGCAGCAGGGGCTGGCGCGTGTAGAAGTCGCCGTCGGCCAGCGTCTCGGGGAGGGGCTGGTAGCGCGTCTCGGGCAGCAGCAGGATGCAGATGATGCAGATGAGGGTGCAGCAGGCGAAGATGATGTGGTGGAGGAAGTAGCCTTTCTGGTTGTGGAGCTCCATGATTGGCGCGGTGAGCATGCCGAAGCCTGCGCTGGCCAGGACCAGGCCCACGCCTCCGCCCCTAGGAGTAGGGAAACACAAGGTGGGTTACAAGGAGGCTGACATGCGGCGGGAAGGTTATGCTCTCATGTTGGACATGAAGGGGGTGCTAGGATACACTCACTATGAAAAGAAGTGGAAGCGATTGAACAAAAGGCAGAAACCAGCCCATCGCTCAGGGGGAATGCTCTTCGATTTGTTTGAACGCTGAAACAAATCACTGCCATTTTGTCCTGCAGCAGTAGAGAGTGCTGCAGCACTATATAATCCTCCTCCTTCCTTTGCAGTCGGATTAACCCCGACCGCAGTGGCTACTTCTAACCAGCAGGGGGCTTACTAACTTACATAACATGCTGGGTCATAGAGCCTCAAGAAGTAGAAGGGGGAATTTGTGGAAGACATGCTGATAGAATTACATCAGCCCTTTCGACTTGTCTGAGGCGGTTTGCGTTTTAAAAGTTGTCAGCTTTTCGACAAGCAGAACTTTTATCGGTGGCGTAGCAATAGGGGGAAGCAGGGGTGCCTCACGCATACGCAATAATGAAGGAGTCAGTACCCCCATGCATTATGACCATGCCCGTGACATGAGACAAATGAATATACAGTGTATGTACCGTGTATAGCTGTTCATTGCATTATCAGCGAAGAAAGCCAAAAAACAGAAACATCTCAAACAAGATAATATTCACAAAAAAAATGGAACAATCCACTTACAATATAATCTCTAGAAGGTCAGTGCAACCTTTTATTTAAAAGCACACTGTGTATATTCCCCGCGCATTATCAGTGGACACTATGACGAAACCAAAACGTCTGAACCAAGATTATATTGAACAAAGACACAATTCTGTAAAACAATCCAGCCATTGTCCCCCCCCCCCAGCCCCCCCCCACTCCCCCCCCCCCCACAGGATGGTACGTTCCGAGTGTGTGCTGGGATTACCTGATGACGGTGGGGGTGATCTCAGCACAAAAAAAGATGCTCAGGTTGCTGACTGCGTGGGACGAGAACATGCCGATGATGGAAAAGGCAATGGAGAAGTTCCTATTCAGCGATTCGGAGCGCACTGCAAACCAAGCAGGAACCACACACACACACACACACACACACACACACACACACACACACACACACACACACACACACACACACACACACACACACACACACACACACACACACACACACACACACACACACACACACACACACAGGAATACAAATTGTTTTATTTCCAGTTTCCAACTGTGAACACACTTGAATAATGAATAGCCGTTTGGGAATCGCCTGCATTCGTTATCTCAGGAGGGTTATTTCTGTATTCTGCTCTAGCTATATTTCAAACCTGCACAAGTAAACCTACACTGGGGAGGCTGGGAGGAACATACCAAAGCACTTTTGTGTGTGTGGTGGTCTAACATCTCACACATAAAACATCCAATGCAAGACGTTTCAGTCTTTACGTCATGAAGATGTTCTAAAGATAAAAGTATCTTGGGCCACAAGACACATTCGGCTTTACCAAAACAAAACGTTGTGTGGAATCAGCCAATGTGTACCGTATGTTTATATCTCGTAAACTACGTGTTTGGCTGTAGGATCGGAGTGCAGCCCGACAGACAAGAGATTTTGATCAGCTCATTTTAACCGACCCAGCTCTCGTTTAAACATGTCCATCAGGATGAGACCGGGAGAGGTGCCCGGGTAGGCATAGAGAGGATCACAAGACACTTGTGTCTCTGATCAGCTTTCTAATCGCTAATCCTCAGTGTGGGAAGACAGCAACAAGTCTTCATTTGGCTGCCCAAAGCAGGGATTAGGGAGGAGGGAGAAGAGAGGGGGTTGAGTGATATATACAAACAGAAAACAGGCCAGGAAGGAGGGAGGAGAAGGACACCCCCAGCAGGGGTCAGAGAGCACTTCCTGCTTTCTCTCCGGAAACCGCATAACAAACAAAAGAAGGAAGTGTGCGCAAGGGTCGACTGTAATGACACCTGGGACTTAATTAGGGATGGGCTTTTGTCTGCGCAGGGATTTGATTCTCCTTGCAATGTGGGACAGGACTACTCTGTCTAACTATGCAAGAACAAAAGAATGCAATAGGAAATTAGCGTCATTCATAATTAGTAATTAGTCACCGTCTGTCTGTGGGTAATGAATCTCCCTGTGCATGTGTGTGTGTGTGTGTGATGTCTTAAAAAGTATGCTCTCGCTAAAAGTAACACTATGGCGTCAAATGCAGAATAGAGATGCATAAATAATAGTACAAAGATGACCATACCTATATTTAGTTGAACGCTGTATTTTCCCAGCACTAGAAGAAAAAATGAGAAAATAATACATTAGTCTCACAGTGCATTAATTAATATATTCAATCAAATTTACTACAAGATCCACAACACATGTCCGTGATCACTAACTAGGTCAATAACTGACAAGGGGGTGACATGGAAAAACAACCATGACACTATATTACAACACAACACACGCATACACTCGTTGAACAATCCTGTCAACATGCAGTGTTAATATTCGATCTACCTCAGGAAACACATGGGCCATAACCTTTATCTGTTGACCCAAGTTAGAGATTAAAACATGGCTTGTGCGGAACTGGAACAACGCTTTTAGTGTCTTCCCTCACGGATATCCCTGTGATGGGAAATTATGACTGAATGTATTTCCGCAATATAAAATGAACATAGATATAGATGTTTTGCTTTTTGGTTCCAATCGCCTTTTCCTCCCCCGATCAAAATCCTTTTAAAAAGGAAATAATATCTGGGTGGATTGAGTCATCGACGGATGGATTTACTTCCCTTGTCGGCACTTAGTATTATTTTAAACTGTACAGTTTGAAGAAAATTGACACAC
>OLKM01002086.1:0-32500 GCA_900291075.1 Melanogrammus aeglefinus | reverse complement strand
CTGTTTAGTACCATTCACCTCTACCATTTAGTTAATTAGAAGACACTTTCAGTCCAGAGTGAGTCACAGGGAATTGAAATGCATGTCATTACTGAGCAGGGACTGATCTAGTTTCTGTAGGATGTCTCAAGCTAGGCTGTTGACATCAAACCCAGAACCTTTCGGATTTGAATCAATAGCTTCCACACTAACCTTTACCCCTAATCAATTAATTAATCACAGAAATATGCCAATACATATTATGTTGTCTATTCTCTCACCTATTCTCTAAGGCAGGATTATATCAGTGATACATACTGTGTCTGAGAGCTAAGGGTGGGGTCGTTTTTCCCAGTAGGTCATAGGTGTATCTACGTACGGATTGGGGAGCCCTTTGTTGTGCAGGTGGGCCGACAGAGGCAGGACAGCTGTGTGACCCCCACAAACTAGAATTGAAATGAGCTAAATTGTTCCGTTCCACTGGCTTCCACAGGGCCCTCCCCCCACTAACGCCACAGACGGTGGTGTTAGAGGGGGCTACAGACATGTGTTATTTGTATGAATCATTATCGTGTAACAAAACAGACCTAACCAAACCGAAGACTTTGTGTTATGAACCACAAATGATCCCCGTTCAGAGGAGGCACATTGCAGACATGCAAACAGCATGTGACGTCGCTAGCGGGAATTGGCAAGCAGGGTCCACCTCGACTAGAAGCAAAACACGAAGCCGGCACCGCCCTTTGAAGCCTTTTCAAGAATTGAATTACAAACCTACTAGAGCTCTTAGCCTTCGGCGCCATAATGGCTGTAATTGAGCCTAGCATCTGTGGCAAAGTGCAGCAGATGTCAGGGGCCTCCCCTCCATCCTTACCATATGTAGGACAGCATTAGCAGGAGGGGGCAGATGATGACCGCCTGGAGGACCTGCCAGTCCCGACAGAGGTATGCCACCCCGGGCATCAGGAGCTGGCCTCCGAGCACCACAAAGCTGGCCACCATGGTCATGGAGAAGCGCCAGTCGGGTAGACATAGCTCCAGTCCTGATAGAGAGAGATAGACAGAGAGAGAGAGAGAGATAGAGAGAGAGAGAGAGAGAGATAGAGAGAGAGAGAGAGAGAGAGAGAGAGAGAGAGAGAGAGAGAGAGAGAGAGAGATAGAGAGAGACAGAGACAGAGACAGAGAAGGAGATAGAGAGAGACAGAGACAGAGACAGAGACAGAGAGAGATACAGAGACAGACAGAGAGAGACGGAGAGAGAGAGAGAGAGAGAGAGAGAGAGAGAGAGAGAGAGAGAGAGAGAGAGAGAGAGAGAGAGAGAGCTCTCCCTCTCTCCCTTCCTTGCTTCCCTATTTATGGGCAGAATCCATCCAGCTCTGGCGCCGGCGCGCTAATTAGCAAACCCAACCGAACGCTTTTATAACATTCTTATTGTACAAGTACACAAAGTACACAAGAGTGAAATTCTAATGCCCGGTAGCTCAACAAACACGTAACAGCAACAATACAATATAAAGTAAATAGAAATTTAAAAATACATAAAATAAGAAAAAAAATATTTATAAAAATAAGTAACAGAAATGTAAATGCCTCTTCCCTGAGCCATGTCACATTATACACAGGTCACACTTGACATCCTATACGGGTGTGTAAGGCTTCAGTGCAGTTATATGTGTGTGTGTTTGTCTGTGCGTGTCTCTGTGTTTGCTGATGTCGTTTGAGATTAGTTTTGTGCTCCCCATGTACCTCGCCCTGAAGCAGTGCATTAGCTTACCGCTAACGTCAGCTGATGCTGACTGCTGGAACATACTTTGAGGATCCCTCTTCCTGTGTGTGTGTGTGTGTTGTGTGGTTGTGTGTGTGTGTGTGTGTGTGTGTGTGTGTGTGTGTGTGTCTGTGTGTGTGTGTGTGTGTGTGTGTGTGTGTGTGTGTGTGTGTGTGTGTGTGTGTGTGTGTGTGTGTGTATGTTTGTGTGCATGTATATGTGTGTGCGTGTGTGTGTGCATGCAAGTGTGTGTCTCTATATGTGCGTGCGTGTTTGCGTGGGTATGTTTGTGTGCATGTATCTGTGTGTGTATATATACGTGTATGTTTGTGTGTGTGTGCGCGTGAGTGCATGTGTGTGTGTCTGTATGTATGTGTGCGTGCGTGGGTGAATGTGTGTGTATGTCTATACTTGTGCATGTGTGTTTGCGTGCGTGCGTCTCCATCATGTCTGTGTTGGTGTGCTGCACGTGTGTTTGTCCCTATATGTGTGCATCGTGCGTGTTGTCTGTCGTCTATATGTGCGTGTGTGTGTGTGTTTGTGGCGCTATGTGCGTGCATGTGTGTGCGTGCGTGTGTGTGTCTTTATGTGCGTGTGTGTGTGTGTGTGTCTCTGTGTGTGTGTGTGTACAGGTGGTGCAGGATGCCTACACCCGGTTCACTGAGGAGTCTCAGATGCAGTCGTCCTGGGAGGAGAACCCCACTGAGAGCACAGAGGTCACCATCAAGGTCAGTCTGGGACGGGGGGGACCTGGGCCACGGTGCTGGCAGGCCACTACTGCTCTGTATGGTGTCTGTATGTGTGCGCCCTCTGGAGGCTGTTTGAGGGCATTGCAGCGCTAGGGAACGTAATAGTACTGAAGGGGACGCCCGGGTCTCCTCTCCTCTCCTCTCCTCTCCTCTCCTCTCCTCTCCTCTTCTCTCCTCTCCTCTCCTCTCCCCTCTCTCACAGGGTCTGGAGGTCTCTCACCCCTCTCTCTCTCTCTCTCTCTCTCCTCTCTCTCACAGGGTCTGGATGTCTCTCACCCCTCTCTCTCTCTCTCTCTCTCTCGCTCTCTCTCGCTCTCTCTCGCTCTCTCTCGCTCTCTCTCGCTCTCTCTCGCTCTCTCGCTCTCTCTCTCTCTCCCCTCTCTCACAGGGTCTGGAGGTCTCTCTCTCTCTCTCTCTCTCCCCTCTCTCCCCTCTCTCACAGGGTCTGAAGGTCTCTCACCCCTCTCTCTCTCTCTCTCTCTCTCTCTCTCTCCCCTCTCTCACAGGGTCTGGAGGTCTCTCACCCCTCTCTCTCTCTCTCCCCTCTCTCACAGGGTCTGGAGGTCTCTCCACCCCTCTCTCTCTCTCTCTCCCCTCTCTCACAGGGTCTGGAGGTCTCTCACCCCTCTCTCTCTCTCTCTCTCCCCTCTCTCACAGGGTCTGGAGGTCTCTCACCCCTCTCTCTCTCTCTCTCTCCTCTCTCTCACAGGGTCTGGAGGTTTCTCACCCCTCTCTCTCTCTCTCTCCCCTCTCTCACAGGGTCTGGAGGTCTCTCACCCCTCTCTCTCTCTCTCTCTCCCCTCTCTCACAGGGTCTGGAGGTCTCTCGCCCTGGCCACTACCAGGCCCTGCCCTCCTATAAGGAGGCGTTGGAGATGAGCGACCTCGGCGCCAGATGTGTCCGTCCATGGCGCTCCATTGGACAGCGACGCCGAGGGGCCCGCCCACCTTTCGCCTCCAACCACCTGGCTTGCTGGACGGCTGCTCGCCCATCGGGCGCACGGGCGCGACGGCGTCCTTATCAGAGAGCACCGAGGCCCCCCCCGGACCCCCGACCCCAGCGACCTCGCCACCCCGACTCCGCCCCCCTGCCGCCCTGCCGCCGTCGTCTCCAATCGCCCGTCTCCGCCTATATGAGCGCAAGCCCCGCCGTCCAACGCTCGCTCGCACGCCATGGAGGACGGCGATGGCGGAGCCGCCGCCGCCACGCCCAACGGCAGCTTGCGGGGGTTAGCGTCGCCGGGGGCGACCTCCCCACTGGGGGGGGGGGAGGCGGCCAAGGTGGGGGGAGGAAGAGGGGGGGTCGGGGGCTCCAGGGAGAGGTGGGGAGGGGGCAGCCAATCAGAGCGCCTGATTGGTCGACGTCAGGTTCCGTTTTCCTCCTCCACCCCAGGGCTGGCGGTCCCCACCCCCCCCCACCCCCCCCACCCACCCCCCCCCACCCCCCCCCCCCTGGCCCCCCTCCCCCTTGTCTAACCTTAGAATAACACAAAGTCATCTCGTTATCCTGATCGCTGAGGCTGAAGCAGTCTAATCTGTCTTCACAGATCATATCTAAAAGAATCGTATCCAAAGTAGTTGAAGCTACTCCGATCAAATATAGTCTAATCTAAATCTAGACCTGATCTACTGTAATCCAACATGCAGGTCTGCCCTAGTCCAAACTAATCCAGTCCGAGCTAATGTCCTCTAATCCCAGTTAATGGGACATGCCTCAAAACAAACCCTGAAGACCGGTCTACGTACCCCCCCACCCCCACCCCCCCCCATCCCCCCCCATCCCCCCGGCTGGGAAGACTGGAATGGACTCCACAGTGCGATTGCAAGGGTCCGCCACCTCGACCCGGCCACCTCTCTCCTCCTCTCTCCTCCCCTCTCCTCTCTCTCCTCTCTCCTCTCCTCCCTCTCTCTCCTCCTCTCCTCCTCCTCTCTCCCCTCTCCTCCTCTCCCCTCTTCTCCTCCTCTTCTTCTCTCTCTCTTCTCCTTCCCTCCTCTCCTCCCCTCTCCTCCTCTCCTCCTCTCTCCTCCCCTCTCCGCCTCTCTCCTCCTCACCTCAACCCTAACCCATAACCCTAACCCTAACCCTTAAGACCCAAAGTAAAAAAGTAAAAAGTAAAAAATAAAGAAAATTCAGATGAATGAGAACGCTTGGACCGGGTGACCTCCAGACAATTGCTCTCTTCTTGGATGGCCACGAATCAGAACAACTCATTTTGTTGTTTTTCTTCTCCCCAATTGACGGCGGGACCCGGGGGTCTGAGGGCCCCCCCCCCCCCCCGGGTGTTTGAGGGCCCCCCCTGCTAATCTACAGCCCCCCCACCCCCCCAACACGTGACCCACACAAGAACCACATCAACACGCTCTTTATGTTCCCCAAAAGCCCGCCAGCCTCCACATCACTGCCCTGCCCACCGACATAGCCACGCCCACATCACCGACATGGCCGCGCCCACATCAATGCCATAGCCACGCCCACATCACCAACATAACCACGCCCATATCACCGACATAGCCACGCCCACACCACTGACATAGCCACGCCCACATCACTGACATAACCACACCCACATCACCGACATAGCCACGCCCACATCACTGACATAGCCACGCCCACATCACTGACATAGCCACGCCCACATCACTGACATAGCCACGCCCACATCACCGCCCTGCCCACCGACATAGCCCCGCCCACATCACGGACATAGCCACGCCCACATCACGGACATAGCCCCGCCCACATCGCTGACATAGCCACGCCCATACTAGACAGATGCTCACCTAGGAAACACTGAAAGGTCTTTATGTATTATGCTTCACTATTAAAGGGCCTTAACTTTAGGGATATAAGATCTCCTTTAAGGCTGAGGTAGTGGACACACGCTGATATGGCTACCTCATGATGTACATGAAATGATGTCAATCTGAGGGCTGCAGGGTTGCAGTTAGGGTATGGTTAGCACTGGGGTACAGCTAGGGTAATAGGTGCAGTAAGCGCTGTGCTACCGCTAGGGTTAGTCCTACGGTTAAAACTGCGGTTAGCGCCGGGCTACAGCTAGGGTTAATCCTAGACTATAGGTGGTGGTAGTGCCATGCTACTGCTAGGGCTAATCCTAGGGTTATCAATTGGGTTAGCAACATCATCTAGTATAGGTCCAAAGGTATACCGATACTAGGGTTAGCGTGAGGGTATGGCTAAAGCTAAGGCTATTTATTAGGGATAATGTTGTTGCTAGAACTAGGGTTAGCATTATGTTTGGGATTATGGTTGTGCCACAGCTAGGGCTAAAGTTAGATATAGGGATGGAGTCATTTAGGGCTAGGGTTAGTGCTAAGGTTATGGGGTTATGCTTAGGGCTACAGCTAGTGCTAACTGATATTATGGCTAATGGTATGTTTAGCACTAGATGTAGCCCTAACCTTAGCACTCACGTCTAAAGCACAGAACTTCTAAGGCGCTTTGAGAACCATAGAGGACCTCGCAGTGTGGGGACGTTGTAGTAGCAGCTATTGTAAAATAGGTTTGCAAAATATTTTAACACTGATCAACCGTCACCTTCCAGCGGGAATGCTCTTTTGATTGAGTCACCACTTCTTAAAAGGTATTCTTTGAGGAAAAACGCACTTGATTACTCACCTGCCTGTTGTTATCGTACTGTTGCGTAATGCTGTTTTTATTTGGTATCATAAGCAGGGATAACTTGACCTCAATTAGACACAGAATCAGGTCAGGACAATTGGAACCCCCCCCCGAAATCAGCGTTGATATTTCTTTCTTTTAATACGAATCCATTGCTAATTGGTACACCAATAGAGGTCTTCTAACAGTGACTTACGTTCATTGGATAGTCCAGTTGAAAAGATGGTGACAGCAATATGAACAACGAAGCACTAAGACCACGACGCGCGTCGTCACAGGGTACGAAGGCCAATAAGCCTCGACCAGGACGCCCCTGCTCTCACACGTCTCGCCATATTCCCCAGCCGCTGTACATAAACGCAGATGTAGTAGCATTTTGCATGTGGATAGAGCATACGAAAAACAACGGTGTTTCTTAATGCAAGACAAATGCAACTTTTTGTACCTCTGAAGGCCTGCGTGTGCTCCCGAGCAACGTGTTTACAATAGGTGTAGGAAACCCACATGTTTTACGTCCGACAGGGCACTCTTTTACGCCACTGCGACGACTTGTTTTGGTTTTGACTTGATTTGCACCGAGGCAGACGTGGCCAGGACCGTTTCTTATACCACTACGCAGGGAAGGGTTTTTAATTCTAGAACTTTGGTGTGCAGCTCATTGTAGGTGGTTGATGTGATTGGCCCACTGCTGATCACATGGCCTGGTTTTGAAAAGGTTCCATTTAGGCCTGCCCAACAGGTTTAGGTAGGGTGGCTAATGGTGAATATTAAAGGTGTTTCTCTTTTGTTGTCTGCTAATGCTGACGTAATGGCAGCATTTTTGTTATTTTGGTTGACATTGTGGATTATGTTTACCTGATGAATAGCTTCCGTGTTGCCATAAGTCATCATACTAACCTTTTTCTACTACATGAGAATGTTTTTGTACTTTAAAAAACGTTGATAAAACAATTCGTTTTCTAATCGGCATTTAAAAGTTTACGAGTAAGAAACACAACCTACGACACGAGCTATCAAACATTCTCTTACGGCAAACTGATATGAACCACACATGAGCGGTCACGCTATCGTTAACGGCAGTTCGATATTTGTTCGAAAAAAACACCATATAAGATTTTATTACCGAAGAAGTGTGAACTTTGCATGAATGCTTGCATCCGATTTATTTGTTGCATCACATGTGAAATCACAAAGTACTAAAACCCTTGCTGCAATGTATGTCATCCTAACACTTATAATCGCGTCTTCCACGTCCCTGTGTATAGAGGTATATATTTACAGTACCTGCGGCATGCTGTAGATTGCTTGTGGGACACAATGGCACCTAAAGACAATATATTTACTACTTCTCTGGACTGCATTATGGTTTAGAGCTAGACCCTGGTCTCCAGACATCACCCTCGGTTCTGGAGTTCTGTTTCACTGGCGGCAGCCTCATGGGAAACCGCAGCTTGTCTGAAAGAAGGCTCAGGTCCTCATAATGTCCCCACAACGTCACCAAATCGAAAAAGGTGTGTGTGAGCTGATGGGCTCTGAACATACTGGGGCTGTGTGTGAAGCCTTGTTTTACTCAATTAAACACAGCCTTGTCTTGAGTCACACTGGTATTCTTTCATGGGGTGTGTGTGTGTGTGTGTGTGTGTGTGTGTGTGTGTGTGTGTGTGTGTGTGTGTGTGTGTGTGTGTGTGTGTGTGTGTGTGTGTGTGTGTGTGTGTGTGTGGTGGTGGGGAGGGCAACGTGACTGGAGTGGGGGGGGGGGCAACACTGACTTTACTACTGTCAGTTTAGGTGTGTGTGAGAGATGGTTAAGTTTAGGACGTTAGGTTAGAGGTGGTTAGTTTAGGTTTTAGGTTAGAGATGGTTTAGTAATAAGGTTGGAGATGGTTAGTTTAGGTGTTAGGTTAGAAATGGTTATTTTAGGTTTGAGGTGGTTGGTTAATGTTTTAGGTTAGAGATGGTTCGTTTAGGTTTAAGGTTAGAGATGGTTTAGTTTAGATATTACGTTATAGCTGGTTAAGATTTGGTACTAGGTAAGAGATGCTCATGTTTAGTTACAAGGTTAGAGATGTTGAAATGTAGGTTTTAGGTCCTATATTGTAGATATTCTCCTATAAATTGCAATCATTGATACCAGGGATGATTGTAGTAATGGTATACCTTTCATTAAAGGGTTAAGGTTAGGGTTTTAAATAACTCTCAGATCGATGAATAATAATCGATTTATTACGATGTTCAACACTGCAATAATAATATATATATATATATGTATATATATATATGTATATATATATATATATATATATATATATATATATATTATATATATATATATATATATATATATATATATGTATATATATATATATATATATATATGATATATATGATATGATACTATATGTATGTATTATTATATCATATTTATTATAATATAATTGATATCATTTATATATTGTTGTATTAATATGCGCTCATTATGCATGCATGCATGAGGTCTTAACGTAGCCTGCATAAAGGACGGACCATCTGCGCTGATCTAATACCCCACGGCTGGGGCGTACATAAAGGACGGACCACCTGCGCTGATCTATAACCCCCACGGCTGGGGCGTACATAAAGGACGGACCATCCGCTAAACTCTAACAACCCCACGGCTGGGGCGTACCGCTGACGTCACAACCCGCGGAGAAGGCGCCCTGGCGCGCGGCCAACGGGAAGTTGCGTAGGGTTTTCGCCCAAGGAAACCTCGAACCGGCGCGCCAAATTTCAAAGGACTTCCTGGGAGGACGGAAAGCGAAGGGCCCGTGAGGAGCTAGTGGCCTACAAGTGCGATCAATCTGCGGGAAAACATCACGCATTTCCACGCGTGCACCCGATGCACGCCTCGCACGAGCCGTCCGCGATGTCAGGTCCGCGTTTCGGAGCGCGATTGCGAGATCTGACCGACGCGAAATCCGCCTCTTCTACCCGTGAGTGACAGCAAGCTGCGACTTTCATCGGGGTTGTGCTTCTTCTGCCTTGCAGGGAGCGGTGACATCGGGACGAGTCTCGGTCCGAAACGCGCTCGGGTCGAGTCTCGTTTGCACAGGGCCGGTTCTTATTGTGTGTTTTGGGTGAAATGGGATCTTTTAACCCCGCAAGACGTCCGGTAGTCGATGCTTGCTTTGTGTGTTAGTTACACGAGTTCGACTTCCATTGGGCGTCTGTGTGTGCGCGTGTGTGGTGTGTGTGTTCTGTGTGTGCGTGTGTGTGTGCGTGTGTTTATTCAGGATACGTATCCAACCCTATACACTACATACAGTACATTATTATTATTATTGCAGTGTTGAACATCGTAATAAATCGATTATTATTCATCGATCTGAGAGTTGTGTGTGTTAAACGTTGCCATGTTGTCGATTTCATGCAGAACCTCGAAAAACAAAGTAAAAAGCCTCGAAAGGAAGACCTCTCTGGTGCATAACATCTGTTAATAACGCTTCATAATCCATAATGTAAGACGTCATATCTCCATCTAATGAGAGTCCTTCTGTCTCTCCTCCAGATCTGACAGTCCGCAGGGGGACAGACGTCAACACTACGATCCGTGATGCCAAGCGGGGTTCAAACCCACAATAGGCCGTTTAAACTCCTTTTCTACTAAACAGTTTTAAACCTAGTTAATCTAGTTTTAAGTATAAATCGTTCAGCTTCTGGTGAGTCCTCTGTTATTCACACTCCATCTTTCAAGGTGGATTAAGTGAGTTTTAAATCTGGGGTTTCAGACCAGCAACACCAGATTTTATAGTCAATTCCTCCGGAGACCTAATCCGCAGCCACTCTTCATTCATGTGTTGTGTTTAACTTGAGCGAAAGTCAGCGCAACAGATTCAGTCTTAGAAAGGACGTTTTGGCAACAAGGGAACCACGACACTGCTGTGCGCTGTTGTACAGTAAAGTACATTACAGTACAGTTAAACACACAGAAGGACCCCCAGCGGTAACGCCTGTCCTGTTAGCTCCACCTAGCTAATGTTGGCTTGGTTAATACTAGCGGAAATTAGCTTGTTTTACCTTAGCTTAGCTTATCCCTAGCCTTATCGACGATGGATCATACGGCGCTATAAGGTCCCCCAGGGAGGTGTGGGAACCTGCAATCCAATTGGCCGACCAGGGTCGCGTCGACGGCGGTGGTGGCCGACGGACGTCTCCGATTGACCGGCCTGGCTGTCAGTCATGCTGTCCGGGGTGCAGCCGTGCTTCCAGCTGCTGCGGATTGGCTCGTCGGCGGGGGGCGTGGCCAGGGACCTGTACACCTTCCGCCCGGCGCTGCCCTCCTGCGTGTTCCGGTTAGGCCGCGCCCCCGAGCTCTGTGACGTCACGCTGGAGGCGGCCAGCGTGTCGCGCATCCACGCCGAGCTGCACACGGAACGGGAGGCGGGGCCTGGCGCCGAGGGGGCGGAGCCAAAGGAGGAGGAGGAGGAGGAGGGGGGGACGATGACGGGGGGTGGACGGTCCACATTAAGGACCGCAGCAGCCACGGTGAGAGAGAGATTCACCTAGAACCGGAGAACACTGTGTGTGTGTGTGTGTGTGTGTGTGTGTGTGTGTGTGTGTGTGTGTGTGTGTGTGTGTGTGTGTGTGTGTGTGTGTGTGTGTGTGTGTGTGTGTGTGTGTGTGTGTGTGTGTGTGCGCGCTCCGACATCTGCTTACTAACACACACAACAGGCAGGACAATAACAGGAAGTGGACAAGCACGCACACACACACGGTGTGCTCACTACGACACGAAAGGTGTTGATTCTCATAGACTACCCTAGAATATAAATGCAAACAACCAATCAGTTCCTTCTCCTCGCTAGGCACCTGGGTCAACGAGGTCCGCCTCCAGCCCGGCGACCAATGGGAGCTCTCGGACGGCGACACCCTGAGCTTCGGTGGCCAATCGGATTCGCCCAGCTCAGAGTTCTACTTCCTCTTCCAGAAGGTCAAGGTTCGCCCGCTGGACTTCGATGCCATCACGATCCCCAAGGTGAGTTTCACTTTTGGTTTGTGTAGTTTTGTGTAACGACATCACAAGGTGTGTCAGGGTCACATGGTCCGACGGGTCAGTTTAATCTGGAACTCTTTTTATCTCCACCTCATATAGTGGATATAGGTTAGGATGGAGGATAGAGGATAAGATATAGGATACTAGGATAGAGGATAGGATACTAGGACAGGCCATAACGATAGGATATAGGATACTAGGGTAGAGGATAGGATGCTAGGATAGGATATAGGAAAAGAGTAGAGGATAGGATATTAGGATAGCGGATAGGATGCTAGGATAGGATGTAGGATGTTGGGACTGGATATAGGCCACTAGGATAGAGGATATAGAGAGATACAGCTGGGCTGGAGGAGGCCCTACCACTGCTGACCACTAGGTGGTGCATGGTGTACACTGGGACCCGACTGAGGGGGGGGGGGGGGGCTTTACCACTGGTGAACCCCTTACCTCTGGGGACCCCTGGTGCCCCCTGACCGCTGGGGACCCCTGACCTCTGGAGACCCCTGGTGACCCCTGACCCCTAGTGCGCCTGACCTCTGGTGCCCCCTGACCCCTGGTGCCCCCTGACCTCTGGTGCCCCCTGACCCCTGGTGCCCCCTGACCTCTGGTGCCCCCTGACCCCTGGGGACCCCTGGGGACCCCTGGTGACCCCTGACCTCTGGTGACCCCTGGTGACCCCTGACCTCTGGTGACCCCCGGCAGGCGGGCAGCTTCTCGTCGAACCTGCAGAACCGGATCCGGACCAGCCAGGACCAGCGTACGGCGGAGGGCATGTCCAAGCTGTGCCTGAGCCGCGCCACGGTCATCCTCAGCTCCATCGGCAGCCTCAGCAAGATGAAGGGCAGCGCCTGGCGCTTCCGCCGGGGCCACGCCTCCTGCTCCTCCTCCTCCTCCTCCTCCCCCTCCCCCCCGCTGGCCACGGGCCTCTCCTCGCTGCTGCCCCCCTCCACCCCGCCGCCCTTCCCCCCGCCCCCCCCCGCCGCCGGCATCGGCATCGCCATGACGACGACCGGGGGGCCGGGGGTCCCGCCCGCCGCAAGGGCGGGCCCCGCCCCTTCCTCCTCCTCCTCTTCCTCGAGGAGCCGCAGGAAGTCGGCGCACACGGTGCTGCTGGAGGACGACAGCTCGGACGAGCCCCGCCCAGGTGTGTGTGTGTGTGTGTGTGTGTGTGTGTGTGTGTGTGTGTGTGTGTGTGTGTGTGTGTGTGTGTGTGTGTGTGTGTGTGTGTGTGTGTGTGTGTGTGTGTGTGTGTGTGGGGACTTGTTCAGAAAACAGCGAGCGAGATGGGTCGGCTTAGCTCAGGAGGTAGAGCAGTTGTCTTGTAACCTAAAGGTTGCTAGTTCGATCCCCAGTTCCTCCTAGCTGAGTGTTGATGTGTCCCTGAGCAAGACACTTAACCCTAACTGCTCCTGACGAGCTGGCTGTCGCCTTGCATGGTTGACTCTGCCGTCGGTGTGTCAATGTGGGTATTAACCGATGTACGTCGCTTCTGGATAAAAGTGTCTGCTAAATGCCCTAAATGTAAACGGCAGAGGGAGGACAGCCGCGTTTACTCGATAAAAAGGGTAAAACGAGTTCTCTAATATGGCAACACTTCAGATTCGAAGAAGCCGACGAGGCACAGGCCAACATAAAGTGCAAAATGTGCTACAATGTTATATCTGCACCCCTTGGAAACACGACAAAGTTGTTTAATCAGCTATGGCCCCGTCCACACTAACCCGGGTAAATCTACAAACACATAAATATTTATCCGTTTCGCCCTTCCGTCAAAACTAAAACGGAGAATTCCGATACTTAAAACGATGCTTTTCGAAAACGATCGCTGAGGTGGGTAAATGTGATAACACTGGGTTCGCGTTGTAGTGCGGACAGGGTAGACGGAGGCTTTCAGAAACGATGACGTTCGGTTGCCGTGACGCCTGACTCCTTGCCACAAGCTTGCGCTCGAGACCAAGGTGCTGATCAAAAAAATGTCAGGTGAAATAAAAATGATCTCCTCTCTGTACAATGTACTAATTTATCTCCAGATACAACTCGACACATTGGCTCAAATATCCGTTGCGAGCGCTGTACTTGGTGTTCTTCAGTGATGGTAAAAACCCCGAAAGATGGCAGTTCAAACCGTACTTGAATCGGCGTTTCTGGACTCGACCGGGTCGAAAATGATTAACCAGCTGATCAACCGTAAATATCAGCTGATCGCGCGACTGTAAAATTACTCAAAAAGAATTTTGAAAACTCAGTTACCCTGTTCCTTTTTTGAAATGCCGAATAAATTCATTTTATTTTCGAACTCAAGGAGAATCGGTTGAAGAATCGCGACTACAATCTTGACCAAAAAAATCGTCTTCCTAATTTTTTCCAAAATCGAGCAGTCCCAGTTCATAAAGAAATATCAGCTGTCTCTAACCCGAGCACTTATTGTATGTCGTGCTTAGCATGGTGTAGCATCTTCTCCTAGCTACCGTTGTTGTATGCGGGGAATGGGTTAACCTAGTGACCTCCTTACTGTACCCACAGTGATATATTGTTTCTCTTTCTTCTTACAAATGTATTTATTGTAAGTGACTTTGGGTAAAAGCGGCTGAACGCCCTGAATGTTAATAATGGTAGTGTAACTCCTCCTTATCCTGGCCACAGCTCCCCCTGGAGGTGGCGAGGAGGCCCTGCGGGTCCGCGGCAAGAAGCGGCGCCGCCTCTACCGCTCCGAGTCGGACCCCTCAGCCCCCCTGCCCGGCCTGCTCCAGCAGGTCAGAGGTCACCGCGCCGGCGACGCCCGGCGACCCTTCGAGGCGCGGCCGTTCCCCGCCGGCACGCGCACCATCGGCAGTTACCACGGCGCCGTGACCAACAGCGCGCTGCACCAGCAGCCCCCCCGTCCGGCCGGGGGCTCCTTCACCGTGCACCGCGACCCCGAGACCCACCTGGTGCGCCTGGCCCCCCGCGGGGCCCCGCCTGCCCCCCGCCTGCCGCCGCCGCACAGGGGCGTGTTCTCCTCCTCAGGCCCCGCCTCCTCCTCTTCCGCCGCCCTGCAACACTCCTATTCGCCGGCGCAGAGGGGGCGTCGGCGGGCCCACAGCTCGCCGGTGTACTCCCCCTTGGTGGTCGGGGGTGAGAGCTACAGCCTGGCCTCCCCCTCGCTCCGCCTGCAGGGGGAGGAGGGTGGGAGGGTCCCATTCAACGGCTTCCACCTCGCCGCCGGGTAAGAGCGTTGGCGTGTGGGTGTAGCCTGGGTTAGCGTTGTTAGCACGTGTTAGCATAGTTAGCATGTATTAGCATTTTTGGCTCGTGTAAGCGGGATTAGATGGTGTTGGTGTGGTTAGCCAGTGGTATCTTAGTGAGCCTGTGTAAGCATTGGTTAGCATGTGTAATTACCGTTGGCACGTATTGGCATTGTAAGCACGCGTTAGGGGCATTAGTTTGTGCGATGATGGTTTGCCGTTATTGGTGTAGTGTTTTCCTGGTTAGCTTGTGTTAGCCTGGTTAGCTGCTGTTAGCATGGATAGTCGTTTTGAGTATGGTAAGCATGTGTAACCGACATCTTCGCAACATCAGCCGCTGGTAGCATAGTGAGCCTGTGTTAACATGGTTAGCAAGTGTTGGCGCGATTAGTTAGTGTGATGGTTAGCCAGTGTTAGTGCGGTAAGCATGTGTTGGTGTCGTGAGCCGGTGTTGGCATGGTTAGCACGTGTTAGCGGGAGCAGTTAGTGTGGAGATGGTTAGTTATGAGGTGTTATCATAGTGAGCCGCTGTCTGCATGGTTAGCATGTGTTGGGCGAGATTAGTTTGTGTGAAGATGGTTAGTTGGCAGGTGTTAGCATAGTGAGCCGGTGTTAGCTGGATTAGATTAGTGCTGCCCTCCTCATCCACACTCAGACTTGGATACATAGACGCCGTTCAAGCATCTCAACCTAGCTATCTTTGGTACTTAGCATTGTGTAGCATCTCAACCTAGCTATCTTTAGTACTTATCATTGTGTAGCATCTTATCCTAGCTATCTTTGGGAATTGGTTAACCTAGTGATTGATAGTACTTGGTTCTATGAACATCCTTACTGTACCGACAGCAATATATTGTTGTTTCTCTTCTGACAAATGCACTTATTGTTAGTCGCTTTGGATAATAGCATCTGATAAACACCCTCAATTTAAACGAGTCAGACAGGTTCATGAATCAGCCATCAAAGGGATCGTCTAGGAGACATATGTCCCGGGTTGTCGTGATTACGCGTTTCGGCGTTCCCCACACGGAACCGCGGCGTTCGGATAATAAAGGAGCACGGCGAGTGCAAATCTTGGAAAGCGACGTTAATCAGCGCCGGGGCTAACAAAGCACCTAGATGCTAATAAGACGTGTTGTAATGTAGCGGCGGCAAGTGCGTTTACAGGGCTGCACGGCCGTGGTGGAGCGAGGAGAGATTTGTAACGTTTCATTAAAACGGCTAACGGCTAACGACACAACAGACGGAGTATAACTATAAACACCGCCGGAGTAACGGCCTGACCCCGAACACGGTGACCTCATTCCACCGCTCCTTCTATCAACGCTTCTAACCCTCTCCCCTCCTCTCTCCCTCCCTCTCCTCTCTTCTCCTCCCTCTCTCCTCCCCCCCCTCTTCACTCTCTCCTCTCCTCCTCTCCTCTTTCTCCTCTCCTTCTCCTCTCCTCTCCTCCTCCTCTTCCTCTCCTCTCCTCCTCTCCTCTCCTCTCCTCTCCTCTCTCCCTCTCTTCTCCTCCCTCCCCTCTTCACTCTGCTCTCCTCTCTTCTCCCTCTCTCCTCCCTCCCCCCTTCACTTTCTCCCTCTCTCTCCCTCTCTCTCCTCTCCTCTCTTCTCCCTCTCCCCCTCTCTCCTCACCTCCCTCCCCTCTTCACTCTCTCCTCCTCTCTCCCTCTCCTCTCCTCTCTCTCCTCACCCTCCCTTCCCTCTTCTCTGTCTCCTCTCCCTCCTCTCTCGTTTGATCGTCTGTAGATTCAAAACATAATTATTACATTATTATGAAACAAGCAAAATAAGAAAAAGGTAACGTAAAAGTTCACCCTCTTGTTTCTCAGCAGTGGCTGGGCGTGGCATATTGTTGTAATTATCAGGTTTCTCCGTCTCTTGCTGTATATCGGTTTAAGTCCTGAGTAGGGCTGTAACGGTACACAAAAGTCACGGTTCGGTACGTACCTTGGTTTTTAAGTCACGGTACGGTATGGTCATGGTACGGTACGGTACGGTTCATAGTTAAGGGGGAAATTTAAAAAAAAACTGCTTGTTTGTCAACAACGGAGAATGGCCGTACATCAGCAGCAATGAAAACAACAATAAACTTGGTCATGGCATTTGTATTTCTGATTTGGGGTTGTTGAAATAGTGTCATGAGCTGGGTTTGCACAACTAGTTTCTTTTTTTTCCCACAACAACAGTAATAGTAACACCTCGATGGTGCCTTTTCAAATGCGTGTGCTAGGGATGTGCATTTCTGGCAAAAAAAAAAAAGACACGGTGTGTCTTTTTACAATTTATTTGCCACCAGCATTCGTAGTGTTGATCAGCAAAGAAATAGATGCCACAGGCAGAGAGCGTTAGATTTGTGTGAAATCAATCTGTTTATTTCAACAACTGCGCCATCAACATTCGACATCTAAATTATTTCAACGTGTGCTTAAGGCAGATAGACCTAAATGCACCGAAAACGGATCACTTTATTTATTTATTTGACTGAACACAGCCTGCATGATGGTGAACTAGACACGTCAAAAAAATAACTTCACACTGTGTGTCTTTTTACAATTTATTTGCCACCAGCATTCGTAGTGTTGATCAGCAAAGAAATAGTCCGCCAAAGACGTTGACGTCGCTTAGCAACCGAGGACGCTATTCAACAGCGGAAGTTGTGAGGCCCATGCCAGTCAACGGAGCGTTCAACAGCCGTGTAATAAATAACGATAGTCACGTTCATTATTTGATATTCTACGTGCCTTCCATCCCCTATCCCTAGCGTGTGCATGTTAAAGTGCTGTACGTAGACACGGAGAGCCTTGTCCATAGCCGGAGAGCCTCCAATATTTTTGGACTATCGGGCGCCCATGGTCCTATTGGTCGATCTAACGGAGACGCAAGGCTGTATTCCGAAATCACTTCTCCGGTTTGACTTTGTGCATTGTTTACTTTGCACCTTAAGGACCAATAAAACACCAAATACGATTTGAAAAGCTTTGGAAGCTTATTTACAACACTGTTTACATGGTTTGTAGTCAACATATGAAATAGGTCGTATCTGACATCCCGACGGAGAGCTGCTGAGGTTGTCTCCTTGTTAAGGCCGGTTTCATACCTCCGGATCCGGACGAAATTTGTCCGTCCGCCCCAAGCGTTGCCTCCGGAACTACCTTTCATGCCTCCGTTTGGTTTCGGCGTTGTTGTGGACGTTACGCAATGCATCCTCTAGAGGGCAGTGACTGTCGTTTAACAAATTAACGGCATCGACAATCGCAAACATGACATATGTAGAGATGATTTTGCTTTGAGTTATCCGAAATCTGCAAAAAAGTGCAAAAAGTGTAGGCCTAGGGGGCGATGGCATGTGACACCCCTCACCAACCCGCAGATGATCTCCTCAAAATGTTGTTAAATGACCAGTTACAACTCATTGCCAAAGCAGGGGAACAATAAAATGGTCAGGTCTATTTTCGCGAATGGTCTGACTTTTGGACTCTATACTGCCGCCTCGATTTCCGGTGGTATTGCTCCGTTTCTCCCGGAGCACTCCGGATGGGTAAGCTCAGAGGCGACGGACCCATTGACGGACGAAACGCCTCCTGGACCGGGCGGAACGGTCCGTATCCGTATTTACCGTAGGGTGAGAATGGGCCTTAAAGGTGTCTGATTACAGAGTCCGAGTAGTATACTTTGGCTTAATGGTCCGGGTGGAACTCCGACATCAAGGTTTAAATTCCGCATCGCAAAACAAGCCTTTACATTAACCATATTACCGCTATGTACACGACGTTTACATACCGCGGTACACCTCTGTAACCGCTCCGAAGTGCCTGTACCATGACGGTTCGGTACAAATGCGTGTACCGTTACTTACACCCCTAGTCCTGAGGGTAAGGTGCAGTCAAGACGGCTAGTGTAACAAGGGCAGTATAATAATATATATATTTATAACGGTCGTATAACCCCGTCCTTCTCTCTCTCTCTCCTCAGTAAGCGACGTGGGCGTCCCAGGAAACACCCCCTCCTCCCCCGCCCCTCCCTGCCCTCCCCCTCCTCCTCCTCCTCGTCCTCCACCTCCTCCGCCTCCTCCTCCTCCAGCTCCTCCTCCTCCTCCTCTTCGGGCTCCTCGGACGAGGAGGGGGAGGAGGAGGGGGGCGTGGCGGGGGCCCCGGAGCCCTGCGCGGCCCCCCGCTGCCGGCTGCCCCAGCGGGACCCCGTCCAGTGGATCCAGTGTGACGTGTGTGACGGCTGGTTCCACCTGGACTGCCTGCCCGCCGCCCACCGCAAGAAGGTCCTGGCCGACCCCAACGCCGACTTCCACTGCGGCTGCCCCTGAGACTCTGCCTCCTTCCCCTGAGATGGCCCCCCCCCCCTTATTTAGCCCCGCCCACCGCAAGAAGGTCCTGGCCGACCCCAACCAACACTGACTTCCACAGTGGCTGCCCCTCAGACCCCCCCCCACCCCCCCTTCCTTGATTTGGCCCCTCCCCCTTTGATTAGCCCTGCACCCTGCTCGCCAATGCAGACTTCCACAATGGCTGCCCCTGAGTTAGCCCCACCCCCTTCCCAGAGTTCGCCCCGCCCCCTTCAGTTAGCCCCCTCCCCGCAACCATGACGATCAGTGTGCTCTGTCTCTGGGAACTGGTTTCGGAATCGTTCGGACTCTTGGGAGTGCCGGGTCGCACCGGTTTAAACCGCTTCAGAAGGGTTTGAACAGGACTTCTGTTTGAGAATGATTCTGAGGTTCTTAGGTCGAGCCTGGTTTGGAGTGGTTTGAAACAGGTTCTTTCACACTGGTCCGGATCCGGTTCAATCGGGTTGAGAGTGATTACGACTGGGTTGGTTGACACCGGTTCCGACTGGTCTGTTCAGAGCACCTGCGGTCTGTTTCCAAGCTGCCCATTGATTGGCCGAGAACAGTTCCTCTTGTTCGTCGGTATTTTGTTAAATCTTTATTGATTCATAAACCGTGACATTCATAAACCGTGACAATGGACAGGCTCTGAAAAAATCCTTCTACACAATCCACTACCACTAGTACAAAGGGTGTGTGTGTGTGTGTGTGTGTGTGTGTGTGTGTGTGTGTGTGTGTGTGTGTGTGTGTGTGTGTGTGTGTGTGTGTGTGTGTGTGTGTGTGTGTGTGCTGCGCGCTTTACACATCCTGCCTTCACATCCTGCCTCAATCATAATGTTCAAACTTTGCCAACAGGAAGCAGGTTATGTTACGCTAGTGTTTATGCTAAGCTAGTCTTCATGCTATGCTTACATTCATGGCACACTAGCCTTCAGGCTATGCTAGCGTTCAGGCTATGCTAGTGTCCATGCTACGCTCGGGCTCATGCTCCAATAGGGTTCATGCGACACTTACATTCATGCTTCCCTTGTGGTCATGTTTAGCTCGTGTTCCTGTTAGACTGAATGCTAGTGTTAAGAGCTATGCTAGTGTACGTAGCATAGCCATCAAGACAAGGTGGGGGGGGTGTAGCCCCGTCCACAGAACGGGGCTACACCGTTCTGTGGAGATGCTCAGCTCGGTCCCAGCATCTCCTCTCTGGAGGTCCTGGTAGGACCAGCAGGACTTCAGTGAAGCCTCCCCATGGACTCGGACTCAGAAGACCTTCTTCTCAAGGTTTCCGGAGGTCATGGCTGGTTTGAGGCGAGGTGGCTCATTGGCTGAGAGGGAGTGGAGGGGACGGGGGGTTGGGATTGGTAGGGACTCAGAGTGACGAAGGATTGAGGTCCTTCTGTCTGTGTGGACCACATGCTGAGCTGTGATGGAGCTGGACAGTTCATAACCCCCCCCCCCCGGCTCAGATGGACTGAACCGAACCACAACCGACCGGACTGTTAGAGCTGGAACCGGTCTGTTCTGGATTACTCAGGACTGAGGCACCGTGGCAGTAGATCTATAGGAACGAGGAACCCACACACACATTCATGTGACACAGACCGCCCACTCTCAACGGAAAGTTTCGGACTTTATGATGAGTCCACCCAGTTTCTGCTTCAACCACCAGCAAAATGGCTGCCATGGCGTCATGGCAACCGTCGGGGGAAAGAGATTATTTTTCTGTTAGGAACGCAGCGTTGAGCGTTTCCATGCCAACAGAGAAACGGACTCCGAGGAATCCGGTTGGTTCTCTGGATCTGTCGGGTTCCAACGCTGGACTCCCTTAAGACACCAGGTTCTGAGGACACATGGTCACCATAACGACCGTCTAGGTGTTGTTCCGTTGCCAGGACAACCCGCCAAAGACTCGGGTGATACCAACAGCAATTTATTTGCCATTCGACAAGTATATATTTTTCTATTTTTTTTTTTTTCTAGCGCTATTAATATTATTATTAACCAAATCAAACCTTTTCTAAATCCTTATTTTTTTTCGGGAGAAATATTTTGAATTCCGCCGCTTTTGATATACAAACCTAACGCACGCTGTACTTTACTGGGGCATTGTGGGTAATCTAGGTGATGATGTCATCGGGGGAACACATATACTGACAGCTGACAGCACTGCATTCATGAACTACAAATCATATCGGTTCTGACGTTTGTCTCCGTGAAAACACGTGAAGTTGTGAGTTTTGATGTAAATATTGTTGTTTCCGTCTCGAGTTGATGAGGTCATCGTGTTGATGAGGTCATCGTGTTGATGAGGTCATCGTGTTGATGAGGTCATCGTGTTGATGAGGTCACGTTTCACCAGTTCATCGGATGTTTCGTTATTTCTCTTGTTCGGGGGAAGAAAACGGAATCAAATCGTTCACCTCCGATAACGGACGATCTTGAATCTGAAGTTGAATTTCCGAAGTGTTTTCCCGAAAGGTCGCGTATGTCAACGAGACACACTGAAATGTAAGCCTTTCAGCAGTGAAATGGGGTCCCACGACGGCGTGATTTTTGTCCTACTCTTAATTGTTCGTTCGGAATGATGTTTCTTGTTCACCAGTTTTCCCGTTTCCTGTTGATTCTGTACAATGACTGATTGGGAAAACTAACAGTGCCGTTAAACTCCATGGAGTACATCTGTGATATAAACACCTGCATCAGAACACCGTTCTCAAAGGTGATTGGTCCTGAGTTCTACCGGCCGGCCGGTACTTAACCAATCGGTGTGCTGAGCTTTAAACGGAACTCAAATGAGGTGTGTGTGTGTGTGTGTGTGTGTGTGTGTGTGTGTGTGTGTGTGTGTGTGTGTGTGTGTGACTGACCACCCCCTCCACTAATGGAGCGGTCGGTCAATTAGGGCTTTAGTCCAAGTGGTTTCCATGGCAACGCCTCTCTTCTGTGTCTTTTGGGCGTCCGAGGCGACCCACACACGCTGTTCAGATCCAGAGACATTAAGGAGCAGGTAGGGGTTAGACAGTACCGAGACATTAAGGAGCAGGTAGGGGTTAGACAGTACAGAGACAGGTCATTAAGGAGCAGGTAGAGGTTAGACAGTACCGAGACATTAAGGAGCAGGTAGGGGTTAGACAGTACAGAGACATTAAGGAGCAGGTAGGGGTTAGACAGTACAGAGACAGGTCATTAAGGAGCAGGTAGAGGTTAGACAGTACCGACATTAAGGAGCAGGTAGGGGTTAGACAGTACAGAGACAGGTCATTAAGGAGCAGGTAGGGGTTAGACAGTACAGAGACAGGTCATTAAGGAGCAGGTAGGGGTTAGACAGTACAGAGACAGGTCATTAAGGAGCAGGTAGGGGTTAGACAGTACAGAGACAGGTCATTAAGGAGCAGGGTAGGGGTTAGACAGTACAGAGACAGGTCATTAAGGAGCAGGTAGGGGTTAGACAGTACAGAGACAGGTCATTAAGGAGTAGGTAGGGGTTAGACAGTACAGAGACAGGTCATTAAGGAGCAGGTAGGGGTTAGACAGTACAGATATTAAGGAGTACCTACCGGTCTAGGAGACTATATATCACAATATGGTCAATCTATTTATTTGCTTGTTGTTTTACTTCTTGTTCGCCGTACTTTGTTCGCTTGTTATGTTTCTTCTTATTCCGGTGTTTGATTCATCAGCAACACTAGGCCTACTTCAGCTTGGCACATGGAGTCATTCCTGTTATCTGGGCTAGCAGAAGACCAGGGGATATATTTGGAAGCATTGTTTTTTGGAATAACAAAGCAAAAGACTAACTATGCATGCAGTGATGATATGCACTGATTGTTTAAAACAACCCTTATGGAACCTGATCACATCTGTTATTTCCATCTCCAGAGAGAGACCCGGGCGTCCCAGCAGTCAAGTCTCAAGGAGGTCAAGTTAACTCAAGTCTCCCAGCAGTCCAGTCTCACGGCAGGGAGTCAGAGACCGGTCTCACAGCAGGGAGGTCTCACGGCAGGGAGTCAGAGCCCGGTCTCACGGCAGGGAGTCAGAGCCCGGTCTCACGGCAGGGAGTCAGAGCCCGGTCTCACGGCAGGGAGTCAGAGCGCGGTCTCACGGCAGGGAGTCAGAGCGCGGTCTCACGGCAGGGAGTCAGAGCGCGGTCTCACGGCAGGGAGTCAGAGCGCGGCCTCACGGCAGGGAGTCAGAGCGCGGTCTCACGGCAGGGAGTCAGAGTCCAGTCTCACAGGTAACGTCAAGTCTCCAGCTCTGTGATTCACATATATTATTTCATATTCAAATGTTACCTTTGGTTAATTTAGCAATTAGAATGTTTATTTTTCCATAGAACGTGAACAATCGTGTATCAAATTTGACAGTCCATGACTGTCTGAATTCGGAACTGTTGACAAGTAATGATGACAACGCATTGATTTTGGAGGCAGCTCTGCGATTAACACATTTATTACCCAGCATACATTTGGAGGCGATACACTGCATCTGTGTGTTTTGCATTAACTTCTTAAAGGTCCCATGGCATGCTACTTTATGGATGCTTTAATATAAATATTAGTGGGCCCCTAACACGATATTGGAAGATGTTCCCGAAATTCAGCCGTGGTGCAGAATTACAGCCTCTACGAGCCAGTCGCACCTTGAGTTTTCCCCAAATGCGCCGTTTCGGTGTCAGTAGCTTTAATGAGGAGGAGAGAGGCGGTTCAAGGAGGAGGGTGGGGGCGTGGCCCTGAGCAGCTTGCGGCCAGGGTACCATGCGCTCTGTTTACAGTGGATGTATCGCAATGGCGAGGAGCACACAGCCTTTAGCCGTGTTCTGTAAATATTCTACAACACATGGGAGTCCTGGAGCTCTATAATCTAAATTATATCATATATTATACATAGATATCTATATCATATAATATATATTATCAAAGCCAAAAGTTGTGTGAGCCTCCAGAAGATATTATGAATCTCAAACGACGGTGTCGGGTTCTCCGGCGTCTCTGGTTCTTCCACGTCCACATCAATCTGAAGTACACTGAACCGCTAGTGCTCGTTTTACACCCAACGCAATTTCTAGCTACTGGGGCAGCATTGGTAGGCTAGGGGGAACTCATATTAATGTTAGAAAACCTCAGCAAGTGACATTTTCATGCCATGGGATCTTTAATTTATATCATTGTTTGGTGCAATCACATTATCTACCTTAAACAGCAACACCTGCTTAATAACATCAGTAACTTTAATGTATTAGTAATTGTACATTAGTTACTTTATAGAACAACTTTAGATTATGCATTATCTAAAACAGCAACATTTATACATATTGCTGTACACCAGTTGTAGGCCCACCCTAGCCTACTCTGATCCCCTCCACTAGAGGTCAGTCACGGCCTGCGAATGCAGAGTAACAGTGGGAGAGTTAGGCCCAATCCCATTTCTTTGCTCACTGTCTCAACCCTACATCTCAACCCTAACCCTACCCCTTACCCTCATTGCTCATGCTCATTGCTACCCCTAACCGATCCCCTACCAAATGGGACAACTCCTCACCTGTGACGTCATCAACCTGGGAAGATCTGGATATCATACGACATGAAGCCCGGCAGCTCGCTCCCGACCGCGGGCCGCCTGGTCGCGTGGACCGGGGTCGGGCGGCCCAGGGTCGGGGAGCTGCCGGGCTCATGTCGTATGATATCCAGATCTTCGAGAGTCCGTTCTACAGCCCTAACACATTACCCCACATGCAATCAAATGGGCGAAATGGGACATTAAAATAGGGCAAGTGTTGACATGGAACTATCCATGTTGCAGAGATCGCGAGCTAATTCGCTAACTAGCGATTTGTGCATGACAATTCAACCCGCGGTGGTGGTTATGTATCTGGTTATAAACGAATGTCTATAATGCATTGTAAACTACATTTCAATAAATATAACATTACTTATATAATTATATATATATATATTATATTATATATAATATTACTAATATTATATATATTATATTAGTTATATTATTTATATTATATAATATATTAATATATTATATTAGTATATTTTTCACCCTAGAGTCATCTAGAACATGGAAGGATCTGGATATCATACGACATGAGCCCGGCAGCTCCCCGGACCGCGGGCCGCCTGGTTCCCGTGGACCGGGGTGTGGCGGGCCCAGGATCGGGGAGCTGCCGGGCTCATGTCGTATGATATCCAGATCTCGAGAGTCCGTTCTACAGCCCTAAACACATTACCCCACATGCAATCAAATGGGCGAAATGGACATTGAAAATAGGCAAGTGTTGACATGGAACTGTGTTGCGGAGGATCGCGAGGGTAATTCGCTAACTAGCGATTAGTGCATGACAATTCAACCCGCGGTGGTTTATGTATCTGGTTTATACGAATGTCTATATCATGCATTTGAAACTACATTTCGATAAATATTAAACATTACTTATTATATATTATAATATATAATATAATTATAATATATTAGTATATTTTTCACCTGGAGTCCACTAGAACATGGAAGATCTGGATATTCATACGACATGAGCCCGGCAGCTCCCCGACCGCGGGCCGCCCGGTCAACACGGCCGGGCTGCAGGGCCCTATCACGGGCTCTGCAGCCCGGCCGAGGACCGGGGTCGGGCGGCCCAGGGTCGGGGAGCTGCCCCGGGCTCATGTCGTATGATATCCAGATTCTTCCGAGAGGTCCGCGGCCGGGCTGCAGAGTATAATTAATTAAAATAATTAATAGTTTATTACAGAGAAAACACTTAAATTTGTGTTTTTCAAATCCTGTCGCATCTTTTCGCCCTCCATCTTGTCTAGGAATATTTCTTGATTTTCCGTTTTTCTCGCAAGGTATTGTGGGAGCAAGTCACACAACTGAAGCGCTTTGAGGGTGCCCATCGAAAATCTCAATTTTGAGGGGATGTTAGCCCTCCCCCTTACCCCTTAAGCTACCTTTAAACTGGTATTGGGACATGGCTCCACGGCGCGTGAACGCGCAACAGCGAGGGCTAGGGCTGAGATTTTCCTTTGAGCAAAGAAATGGGATTCGACCTTAATCTCCTCTGATCTATTAAGGCTCATGTTACACTGGGCGGCTTTATTAGATCATATTTTGTGGGATTGTTCAAATTTGCATAACATTGTGGAACCCAACGATGTTGGCGACTCATGAAAAGGTCTTGACCAAACACTATAAATAGAGTGTTTATTTTCTAGATCATTAGTAGTGATATCAAATAAACCCCGTGGTCTTCTGAAAGACAAAGTGACTCTCTCCTCCGCGTGGGTTCAGACGAGGCGACGCGGGCTGGATATCGGTTTACTAGACTCAACATCTACCAATTACTGCTGAAGTCTCGTGTGACGAGATATGTGTCACACTTTTAGGGCCGCTCTTTACCAGGAAACAACGTAGATGTGGGTGTGTGTGTGTGTGTGTGTGTGTGGGTGTGTGTGGGGGGGATAGAGAGGGGGAGCGAGAGAGAGAGAGAGGGGGGGGGGAGAGAGAGAGAAAGGGTAAGAGAGGCGAGGAGAGAAAGAGAGAGATAGGGAGGGGGGGAGAGAGAGATTGTGTGTGTGTGTGTGTGTGTGTGTGTGTGTGTGTGTGTGTGTGTGTGTGTGTGTGTGTGTGTGTGTGTGTGTGTGTGTGTGTGTGTGTGTGTGTGTGTGTGTGTGTGTGTGGTGTGTGTGTGTTGTGTGTTGTGTGGGTGTGTTTGTTTGTGTGATTCTGCCAGAGGAGTCAAAGGGAAAGGGAAAGTCAGAGAGACTCTCTCTGCTCTACAAGAAACTTGTCATTATAACACACACACACACACACACACACACACACACACACACACACACACACACACACACACACACACACACACACACACACACACACACACACACACACACACTGTGACGATTTAAGAAGTGAAGTTTGTGCGTAACCATGGACACTGTGGGAGGTGAGGCTCTCATATCTCTGGAATGTGTCCCGCCACCATTACAGGTCATAACACAATAATCTCATCTTTATTACACAATAAACACGATCTGACTTTAATGACAAACCAAATTTAAAGTTAGAGCCAGGGTCAAAAGTTTGTTGTTAACATTTACAATACAGTTCATTATCACAACGCAACATTGTAAAATAATCTTGATGAACTATGACCAAATTCATGTTTTTTATTGTCTTTAAATCAGACGCCGTGTGCAGCGACCACAGCCTCCATTCGGTGGTTCTGTTGACGTCAGGAGACAAGATGGAGGCCGGTGCTGTGGCAGTTTGTACAGTTGGTGTTGTGGTGCTCCGGTCTCTGGCGGGGAGCCAGGCTGCAGCTACCGGGGCTTTCCACAGCCAACACTCAGCACACCATGTGACCCAGGCAGCCAATCAGGTCGCCCGGGCAGCCTGTCTCCAAACCAGTCAGATCAGTTCTGGGGCCGGTTGCACCAACTGGTCTTAACTAAGCCTGGTCGTAACTGCTAAGTAGGTCATAGTTAAGGCCTGGCGTTAAAATGGAACTGACGCTGGTTGCACCAACGGGACTTAAGCCTGGTCTTAAGTACGCCCGGTCTTGGCCATTCCCGCGCATAAGACCGGGCGTACTTAAGACCAGGCTTACTTAAGACCAGGCTTAAAGTGGAAATGAAGCAATCAAATAAAACAGATGTCTATAGCACTAGTTAAATATTTAAATATACCCTAAATACAAATAAAGTCGGAAATATGACCCGTTATTTAGAATAAAGCACAAACAAGTTGCATTAATTATTTATTTATAACGTTTTTCAGGTCCTCATGTGCGCCGCCATATCTCTTGTTTTCAGAATACGATGACGTCACGAGAATGGTTGGTAAGCGTTTCTAACATAGCGGCTCACAGCCTCACAGGTAGCTTACTGCCTCAACAAAATGATGATTTTGACGAAGAATGGGATAGACCCACAATGAGGGCAGCCATTCCGCATTATGCCTATGCCTTTTGAGCCAGTAAGAGAGCAGTGGGAGTTTTAGTGCCCCCAACAGAGCCTGACTATGGAGGAGAAATAGATGAAGGCGAGAGAGACGTATCTGAGCGCACAGGAAACAATCGGTGGTGCTTATGTGGGGTTTGTGTCCCTCTGTCCACTGACATGGAGAGTGTCTGCTGCCATGAAATGAACCTGGGTCAACGTGTGTGTGTGTGTGTGTACATATATATATATATATATATATATATATATATATATATATATATATATATATATATATATATTATATATATACACTATATATATATATATACACATATATATATAATATATTATATATTATATTATATATATATATATATATATATACAATATATATATATATTATATCATAATATATATATATATATTATATATATATATATAACACACACACACACACACACACACACACCGTATTTTCCGCACTATAAGGCGCACCTTCAATAAATGGCCTATTTTGTAACTTTTTTCATATATAGGGCGCACCGGATTATAAGGCGCATAGAATAGAAGATACTGCAGTCAAACGTTTGACTGGGGTTGTGTTATGGATCGACTAGATGGGGCTGTGCTAAAGGGAATGTCAACAAAACAGTCAGATAAAGACGTCAAACTTTATTAAGCGTTCTGACAACTCCGTTCACTCCCATGCTAACTATGTTAATGTGCATATTAACAATATATCTCCCAGCCTTGTTCAGTTTTTAACCACGTAAAGAGAAACGCAGTCTGATACCCTCTAATTCAAACGTTAGTGGCATACCTCAACATTGATGAGTTAGGGCCTAACGTATAACACGTAAAGCTCAATTTTCCAGTTCATTCCCCGTCCACCGAATCCCTCGAATTCTTCTTTCTTCAGTGTCCGAATTGAACAGTTTGGGCGAGTACCGGTTATCCAACATGCCCGGCTCCCTCTCGTCATTATCCGAGTTCAGTGTCGCTGCTGCTGCGCTGGCAGTTCAGTGATTATTCCTGCCCTTCCTGAAAGCTCGGACCACAGTTGAGACTGATTATATCAGGCCCAGGCAATCCATTGTTAAATAGAGTGGCGTAAGGTCGCCCGGTGCTGTCTCCCCCCGTCTTGGTGAACGTGGTGATCGCCTTTAAGGCCCGCGTCCCACCAAGCTTGCCGATTTTTTGGTGGATACGCGCACAAGTCTTGTGCGTTTCGGGCGACCGTCCCAGACGGAGCCCGGCGAATCCGGGTGCCCGATAACCGCGCAACATTTCAGAAACCACACCGCTCTCGGATGGTGGTTTCAAATCTATCCGGACCTTTGCTGTTTAGTGTTAATGTAGGATTTGTGTGTACGCCTGAAACGCGAAACGATTATGGCATTTAGCCCCCTCACCAGCTTTGTGGGGACGTCAGAGTTGGCGTTGAAATTTGTTTATATTTATTATTTTATTTGTATTCTTTTTTGTAGCTAAAATAAAGGCCGCTTGATACATTTAATTACCTAACTGTACATTAAAAAGTATTTCTGCTCTCAATTAATAAAAAGGTTGAATCTCCTCGTGTGACCTGAAATGTTTGGCATACAGCGCGCAAGGCTTGATGCGCTCCACTTTTTTTCCGCCTTGAATTATTTACTACATGTGTTTCTACAGCTCGATGCGGTTGTGACTCCGTCTTTACGGCGATGTTCGCGCTGAACCGCATAAAATGAAATCGGATCGTTTTTTCGCTTCGTTTCGGCTCCATGTGGACGGGGCCTAGTGTTGTTCGTGTGTTTCGCCATAGGCCTATATAAAAGCGCTCCGGATTATAAGGCGAACTGTTCTTTTGTTGAGAAAATTAAAAGGCTTTTAAGGTGCAGCAGCTGGGCTACTTACACCGTACGCTGCCTTACAGTTTCGTTTCCATTTAGCATGATATCAAGTAATTGTCTCGTGCCCATTTGGGTTGTTGCGCCATGAATATGCGAAAATAGTGGCAACCGACGGGTGTTTGCAATTGGATTATTTTCCGATAAAAAAATGGATTAATTTGGCAATGGATTAGATCAATGATCAGAAAGCATGGGAGCAAGCTAGTCCTGCAAGAACAAGTGATCCTTCCAACAGTGAGTGTACTGCATTTGCTCTGTTTCTCTAGAAGCTAAGTTTTACCTCTCGTTCTGCTGCTGCCTGGCAAGCGTGCGCGTTTCTGCGCTCTTTTCTCTGGGCATAAGAGGAGCAGCGCCCCGGGTCCGATGTGGACAGGTCTGTCCGTGTCTCCAGCAGGCACTATATAGCCACTAAAAGTTAAAGATTGTTGGCACAGCATCTGGCTTCAGGGCGATTGGTGGGGATGGCGATCCAAATCTCCCAATGCTATCAGCAACAGGCACCTGCCCTCTGCAAGCGTAATCAGCCTCTAATAAAGTGGTCGCTTGACCAATACTCTCATGGCCCTGGTCCCTATTGGGGGGGCTGAGGGGCGGTTTGCAATGCAAGCATCTTCGGAGCAGTTTTAGTGCTTCTTGACATGAATGAATGGAGAATTTAACTATTTTACCAATTCTCGTTTTAAGTTGATACAATATCGTGTTGAAACAGCCAGGGGCCAATACAAATGACGCCCCGCTGTTCTATCTTCCAAGAATTTGACATGTGGTATTTTGAAAGCGGCCAACCATTCTTGATGACGTCACGCCTGGCAAATTTTAAAACATGGGCGCCCGCGCCCTAGTGACGAAAGTGCATAATAATTAAACATGTCAATTTTCCAGGCGAAAGCTTACTTTCAATTTCAGGTATTAGAGGAAAATCCATGTATTTTCAAAAATGAAAAAGCACAAAATGGTCACAAGATTCATCAATGCTTGCAGTTTGCCAAACTTTTAAGCCTGGTTGGTGGGCAACGCGGCGTCAAGTTTCAATCCATGTGAATGTCCCATGGCCGCGCATGGGAGGGGTAATCTCCTTACGGCTCATGTTAAAGTGGGGGCGGCTTAATGAGATCTTATTTTGTGGGATTGTTGTCGCTCATGAACTTATCAAATTTGCATGACATTGTGGAACCCGACGATGTTGGCGACTCATGAGAATACGTCTTGACCAATAGTCTATAAATGGAGTTTGTTTATTTTCTAGGTCATTAGTAGTGATTTCAAATAAACCCCGTGATCTTCTGAAAGACAAAGTGACTCTCTCCGCGTGGGTTCAGACGAGGCGACGCGGGCTGGATATCGGTTTACTAGACTCAACATCTACCAATTACTGCTGAAGTCTCATGTGACGAGATATAAACACACTTTAGGTCCTCTTTTACCAGGAAACAACGTAGATGTGGAGTGTGTGTGTGTGTGTGTGTGTGTGTGAGAGAGAGAGAGAGAGAGAGAGAGAGAGAGAGAGAGAGAGAGAGAGAGAGAGAGAGAGAGAGAGAGAGAGAGAGAGAGAGAGAGAGAGAGAGAGAGCGAGAGAGAGAGAGAGAGAGAGAGAGAGAGAGAGAGAGAGAGAGAGAGAGAGAGAGAGAGAGAGAGAGAGAGAGAGAGAGAGAGAGAGAGAGAGAGAGAGAGAGAGAGAGAGAGAGAGAGCGCGAGAGAGCGAGAGAGCGAGAGAGAGAGAGAGAGAGAGAGAGAGAGAGAGAGAGAGAGCACTGCAGTGATTGAGCGAGAGCTCTTCCGGGTGCCAGACAGACAGACAGACAGACAGACAGACAGACAGACAGACAGACAGACAGACAGACAGACTAGGAGAGAGAAGGAGAGACAGAGAGACAGATAGAGGGAGACAGGACAGACAGACCAGAACAGACAAGACAGACAAGAGACAGACAGACAGGACAGAAGAACGAGACAGGACAGACAGGACAGACAGAGCAGAGCAGAAGACAGACCAGAGCAGACAGACATGACAGGGATCAGAGCATGACAGACAGACAGACAGACAGACCAGACCAGAACAGACAGACAGACAGACGAGACAGACAGACAGACAGACAGAACAGACAGACAGACAGAGCAGACCAGACAGAACAGAACCAGACAGACAGAGCAGTTTCAGGATCTCAATGCCAGGAGTTTCGCTGTCCTGCCCTATTATGTCTTTCTGTCCTTCATCGATACTGGTGTCAATCTGCTCTCAGGAGACCCACCAACCTCCAGGAGAGATAAACTCCTCTTCTACCAGAGTGCTGTGGTCAAGGCCTTACAGAGTGAGAACGCACACCTGGACTTGTTCCTCCACTTCCTCCTGGGCCTCTCTCTGGAGACCAATCAGATTGTCCTACAAGGTCTGAGGGCAAAGAAGAGAAGAACCATAAGGCTCACTGACCAATGAGGGAAACAGTGAGCTTATACATGAAAGGAGAAGATGAGAGAGGAGATCTCTCTCCGAGAAGAGAAGCATCAAATACCTGTTCCAATGTCCTGAATGAAGCCTTGAATGAACCGATGTCTGAAGAGATCCAACCAGTACGCGCGGTCACATCAGTAAGTGTCGCACCACAATAATCTCGCTCAAAGGCTGCTGCAGCTGTGAGCCTCCCTGGCCTTCATCTTACTGACCTCAGAAGAGGAGCAGGAAATGTTTTGACCAGGATGAAGAATACTGGTGATTCAGAGGAGGGTGCCCCTTCTGAGAGAGAGAGAGAGAGAGAGAGAGAGAGAGAGAGAGAGAGAGAGAGAGAGAGAGAGAGAGAGAGAGAGAGAGAGAGAGAGAGAGGAGAGAGAGAGAGAGAGAGAGAGAGAGAGAGAGAGAGAGAGAGAGAGAGAGAGAGAGGACTGGGAGGAAGTGGGGGGGTGGGGGGTACAGAGATCGAGACGGTGTCAGGCCTCCTGTCTGT
>OLKM01002085.1:83464-85961 GCA_900291075.1 Melanogrammus aeglefinus | reverse complement strand
ATCTCTTTCTTTGTCTCTCCATGTACCTCTGTCTCGCTCTACCTCACTCTCTCTTCTCTTCTCTTTTCTCTCGTCTCTCTCTCGTCTCTCTCTCTCTCTCGCTCTTTCTTTTCTCTCGCTCTCTCTCTTTGTCTCTCTCTCTTTGTCTCTGTCTCTTCTCTCTCTCTCCTCTCTCTCTCTCTCTCTCTCTCTCTCTCTCTCTCTCTCTCTCTCTCTCTCTTTCTCTCTCTTTACCCTTTATATTTCTTGCTCTTGTTTTTACATTCACTCCACGTCTCCTACAAACACACTCCCTGTAAGGGGTGGAAAGCGGGCTTCTACTCCGACACACACACACACACACACACACACACACACACACACACACACACACACACACACACACACACACACACACACACACACACACACACACACACACACACACACACACACACACACACACACACACACACACACACACACACACCGTAAAGACAAACGCAGACAGCCACCTTTGAGACGGGGTGTGAAACTTAAACTGCTCCTCTCCCCCTCACACACCCCCTCCCCCGCTCTTTATTCTCTGCTGCGGGGTTCAGAGGTCACCGTCTCCCCCCCTCCTCTCCTCTCTCTCTGACAGCTCTCGAGCAATATTGTTTCGAAATTCCGGCGAGAAAATGAAAAAATGAAACACGATCAATCCAGATCCTGCTGAAGGAGACCAGACCGCGACGCGAGGAGGAAACATCGGCTGTTAGGAGGCGCTGTGCCTCTGTCCTGTGTTCCTTGAGCGACACCAGAGGAAGACAGATTGCCTGCGGAACAATGCGGGGCGGCTCCTCCCCCGTGGCCTCCTGCTCCTCTCTCCTGCTCCTCCATCCCTCCTCCTTTTCTCCTGCTGGACCCCTCAGCTGCACTCTGACCAGCCCTCTCTGAACCCCCGACCCCGGTCTAACCTCCCCCTCCTCCCCCTCCTCCCCCCTTAGCAGCGGGGGACACTGGGGGCCTTGGAGGTGTGTGTCAGCGGACCGGTGACACGCCGCGACACCTTGAGGGGGAGTGACAGGTCTTCACCCCAGTCCCCCCACCTCCCTTCCTCCCCCCCTGTTGCCTCCCGCTCTGGGGGAAGACAGAAATAGAGCTGTGTGTGTGTGTGTGTGTGTGTGTGTGTGTGTGTGTGTGTGTGTGTGTGTGTGTGTGTGTGTGTGTGTGTGTGTGTGTGTGTGTGTGTCTCTTGAGGTGGAGGAGGTAGAGAAGAAGGGATAGGCTGGGTGGTGGGGAGGAGGAGGTGGGAGGGGTGCTCTGAGGGGTTGGTTTACTAAGTCCATTCTCCTCGACTCTCCCTGTTTCTTTTCTTCCTCCGCCCCCTCCTCTTCGTCACGGCCTACAGTAATTGCAGACGTGGTTTTTTGTTCCCACACTTCCCACTAATTGTGCGTCCGTTTAATCACAGCAGAGTAGCATTCCCCGGGGGTGAGACGGAGAACACAGAGAAAGCGTATCTACTTACCCTGTGTTTACACTCCACACCTTCTACACACCCAGAATAAATGGCAAATGGACTACATTTAAATAGAGTTTTTCGAACCAGTAGCCACTCAAAGTGCTTTACAATATTGCCCACCATTCACCCATTCACACACCGACGGCGGTGTGTCAACCGTACAGGGCACCAGACAGCTCATTGGGAGCAGTCAGGGTGAGGTGCCTTGCTCAGGGACACCTCGAAACCATCGGCCAGGAGGAGCACCCTTCTGATTACCAGCCAACCCGCTCCACCTCCTGAGCCACATGCCGCCCATAACATGTAGCTAAACCCAGGGAGAACCTTCACTATAACAGAGATTTCATTTACAATCCCGAGAAAACATAACGCTTTCAACTAAAGGTCGTTGGAACAGTTTTTTTTGGCAGAGGGAGAACGTTCCAGATCTCCTTGCTGGCCTCCTGCCACTCTCCCAGCGTGATTGGATCATGATTGATGAAATATGCACGAATGGGGCAGACTCAGGCTTGTAACTGCTCCGAAAAGCTGTTTGATGCTGCGCTTTGATTCATTCCTTATTTCTTCCTCTCACCACACTGAACCAACCGTGTATCAGCCAGGCGCTGAGATGTGTCAGTGGGCCCTCCTATGAGTCCCTGGCTGCGTCTCTTTGGAGGGGTGCTCTCAGGTCCGTTCAGGCGGGACGCTGCGGGCCAGTCTCCTGGGCCCGGCGCTGGCAGGAGTTGTTACGCAGGTCAACACAGAGTCAAGCGCTCTTCTGTGTGGAGGAGCTGGAGGTGGAGCGTGGAGCATCCAGACCAGGTGCCCAGGCTCAGCACTGAGCTCCACACGGGCGCATTAACAAGCCCCTCTGGATCCCGGGTAAGCCCTGGATCACCCTGCTCAGGGGATGCGTCCCATGACCGCGGGCACCGCTGCACGTAGGGGTGTGTGTGTGTTTGTGTGTGTGTGTGTGTGTATGTAGGTGTGTGTGTGTGTGTGTGTGTGTGTGTGTGTGTGTGTGTGTGT
>OLKM01002085.1:70964-75964 GCA_900291075.1 Melanogrammus aeglefinus | reverse complement strand
TCAGCGCGCACACTGGGACCTGCTCCACTAAGTGGGATTAAGAGAGAATAGGCTACTTACAGGAGGGAGGGAGAAAGAGAGAGAGAGAGAGAGAGAGAGAGAGAGAGAGAGAGAGAGCGCAGAGCAGAGAGAGACCGATGACGAGAGCAGACCCAGCGAAGAGGAGAAGAGAGACATGAGGTACACGCAGGAGGGAGGGAGGAAGGAGAGAGAAAAGAGAGAGAGAGAGAGAGAGAGAAGAGGAGAAGAGAGAGAGCGAGAGAGAGAGAGAGAGAGAGAGAGAGAGAGAGAGAGAGAGAGAGAGAGAGAGAGAGAGAGAGAGAGAGAGAGAGAGAGAGAGAGAGAGAGAGAGAGAGAGAGAGAGAGAGAGAGAGAGAGAGAGAGAGAGAGAGAGAGAGAGAGAGAGAGAGAGAGAGAGAGAGAGAGAGAGCAAGGGAGATGATGGACAGGGACAGCTAGACCAATTCCCAGAAGCATTGGGTTCCTCGGACCGGGCCAGATGACGCCACCCTCTTTTCAAACGATTCGACTGAAAACTGAACAATACGGAAACTCAACTGAAAATAAACGGTGCCAAGAGTGAGGGAGGTTGTGTTTGAATGTGTGAGCGGGCTAGTAAATGACTCAGGGTTTCCTAGGCTGTGCTGTCAGCATTCTGCAAGTCCTGTTGTTGTTTCTGCTGCCAGGGCAGAGTAGACGTTGGACATGTAGGTCCACCTCTTGGGTTCAGGAGGAACTCTGGGTCAGTGTGGAACCTGATGGAAAAACTCATTTGTTCGTTGGTGGTATGGTTGTTGCGGGATAGGTACGACTCGGAGAGTGCTGAAATTTCATTAATTCATTATTTGTCCCCATTATTTGCGCCCTTACACTTCGTGATCCGACGTCTGCTATGCGCATATGCTATGCGCCCGGTCTGGCGCATAGCATAGCGCAGCCACTTTTGCACAGCCTGGGCGAAAGTGAATTGGGGGACGGTGGGTGTCCCCATCTGCTGTGTAAGAGCATCTAAAACAGAAAATACAAGCACAATGCAAAAAAAAGTAGCCTTAAAGTTAAACAGAACTCCCACATATATGCACCATTGATAGACTAGCCGGCAGGCTGCACTATGCTAGCGTTGGTGCCGATGTTCACCGGCAGTCAGAAGGAATAGCGGTGCTGTTTTAATGGATTTCATGACCTACATCCATGTATATGCCTACTTAGCAATTGGTATAATGGTACAGATATGTATTTTGAGCTAGCTATCACAAAAATAGACTGGGCTCTGAGGTTTTGCTAACGTATTGTAACCTGTTGGAAGCTAACGACGATAGCCATCAGCACAAAGTTAGATTCACTTTGACAGATTTGGACATTGATTTAACAAAATCTATTTCAAACACTACCGTACTGCGTGGACCCAAGCAGTTAACTTAACAAGTAACAGTATTTGATTTGGTACAATTCTTCATATCAAAAAGCAAGCTTACCTGATCGTATGGGTCAAGGGTCCAGAAATGAGATGTGTCCTGCGCAGTAGGTTCTACACGTGGTTTATTCAGAGACACAAGGTAAACAAGCTTGCATTCTGGATGTGGTTCATGAAGCATCTCCCGAACACAGGTAAGAATTCAGTTTATATTGGAAGTGGGCAGAGTGGTAAATAAGCCATGCCTACAGGTTTTAATTTACCCAGGTAAACCTTCGCTCTGTCTTGGGCGGAAATGGCAAAGAGGCCATGTTTGTAGTGTTTAACTTATCTACAAACTGATAACACCTTACATGGTGTTGTCCACTATGTGGAGAAGAAACCATTTATAACTGGTGTCAGCTTGAAACATGTCAGAAGAAGAAGAAGCATAGACCAAAATAATTTACATCAAACCTCATCCTGAAACTCTTAAAATGGGAGGAGAAGATAAGAGTCCCGTTTTCAGACAAATTAAATGCTTTTTTGTTTATTTGTTTAGAAGACAGGCCGATCACAGACGGATAAGACGTCTGAAGTCCGGAGTTATCTGTCATTCTGTTTGGTCCTCTTCTCCAGTCTCTGAGGCTCTCTGCATCCACCAGGGAGACCTCTGAGGAACTGAATAACACATCTCTCGGTAGTCGGTATCAAACTGTTCTGAGCCCTGGCAGAGCGATTCTTATCCCTGTTTTAACCCAGAAGTTGTGTCCCATTCTCTCTGTGTGTAACTTGAGAGAAGCAGAGTAACACTTTGTGTTGGGAAGTAATGTGGACCAAAGGGAGTGAGAAAACATTTTTTAAACCCTCTTAAACATTTTGGGAGATTACGCAAGGTAATGGGAGAATGGTTTGAGGTCAGAGATTATCTCGGAGGGAGGAAAGGTGCATAAAATAAGGGCGTGTCAGAAGGGTACACAGGTACAAAACGACAAAAGACATACAGAACATAACAGACAGCAAGCCTATGCTGTTCTTCTGAGTTCAGACTACAGACAGGAGGAACTCTCTGTCTCTCTCTCTCTCTCTCTCTCTCTCTCTCTCTCTCTCTCTCTCTCTCTCTCTCTCTCTCTCTCTCTCTCTCTCTCTCTCTCTCTCTCTCTCTCTCTCTCTCTCTCTCTCTCTCTCTCTCTCTCTCTCTCTCTCTCTCTCTCTCTCTCCCTATTTCTCTCTATCTCTGTCACTACATCAGTACCTTGCTTTCTTAGGACGATTTATTGTGCAAACAAACCTTTCTAAGAGTTACCATTTCTTGGTTACCATTTCTCGATGCACGCTATTTTTATTTTTGCACTCACATTTACATTAACATTTAGGGAATTCAGCAGATGCGTTTATCCAAAGCGACACACAAATAGTATTTTTTTTCTGAACATTTTTGACAAATGACAATCTTATTGTAGAAGTACACAAGAGTAAAATTCTTAGTCTTGGTTCCTTAACAGCAACATGGCAGCAACAACACAAGATAAAGAACTAAAGATAAGTAAAAATAAAATTATGTAAAAAGTAATTTTAAGTACATATAAGTAGCAGCATCATAATTATCACAATAATAATAAATAATAATAATAATTATATTATTATAATAAATAACAATAATAAAATCAAATCTAGTAAGTAATAATAAGAGAAACTAAAACAGTGGTAATGTGCATAGCGATAAAGTGTAAGTGTAAAGTGTTAAAAGTGGTACCCGTACAGCCACGGCCGAGTGGTGTGGACATGGGGGACAGCGTCCCCAGGGTAAAGGACACCTCTGAGGAGAGCGCTGTTGACGCTCTACCCCTGCCTCCTCCACCACTAGGCGGCGGTGTGCACGCGTCGTGTCCGCGTCATCGCGCGTAGCCTCCGCAGTCAGCGGGCTGAGCGCTGCGCTCTAGTCAGCGCGTAAAAACAACCCACGGGACGGTGCGCTTTGATTGGCGGAGGGGGGCCGAGCCAAAAAGACAGCGGCCAGGAAGCGGCTCGGATTTCAGGGGGAGAGTAACACCCACTAGAGTGAGGAGGGAGGGCAGTAGTGTGTGTGTGTGTGCGTGTGTGTGTGTGTGTGGAGGCGTAAAGAGAAGGGGAAAAAAATAGAGTAAATCTGACAAAGCGACTCAGAACAGGACGAGGATTGTCGGGGGACGAGACGCTCTTACGCAGGGGACCGCGTACTGATGGATCTGATGTTTGGGTGTCGGGCATCTGTCCCTGTGTGCTTTTGTCCCGCTCAGAGTTCAGCAGATTTGCGAGTTTAGTGGAGATTTGCGCTGCAGCCGGCGGAACCCTGACATGTTGTGCCTGTAGAAGGAGGACTCGGTGGAGGGCGCAAAGTTTTTGGGGGCAGCGCAATGTTTTTCCAACATCTTTTCGAAGGATATGCATTAAAATGGGATTTCTTTGTGCGCGTCGGTGAACCCCTGGGCTTGGAATATACGCAGCCTGCCTCCGCTCGGACCTGAATCCGACTGATTGTGGAATAGTTGAGCTTAGGAAAGTAGTTGCTCTCGTGTTTTTTGGTGCAGAGGGGAGACTTGAGCCCCGTCGGGAGTTGGAGACATTCCTGCCTCGTTCCGACCCATGCACTCGCCTCCCTTATCGGTGCATGAGAAAACAGAGATCTACCGGATTTGAGTCCTCCTGGTGAGTATTGGACAACACACTATACTCGGAGAGGAATAAAATTCAGTTTGGATCGACTTGTGGATCGTTCACATTTCGACTGTCATGACCGGATCCCCTGATTCCAGATGTCTTCGTGTTATTCTACTCTTCTCTTGCGGAGAAACAATTTGAGTTGGCAAACAAAAGGCAAAATATCTGAACAAAGAAGGACTATTGTGACTCTATTAGGTCGCATTCAAATAGTTTTCTTTCATGTAAAAAAAAACGGTGGCTTTACTCCTGCTTGATATTTACTGTTCAATATATATACCATATATATGCTACTCAAGCCATATGTCGTGGGGTTTTTTTGGTGCTCCAAACCAAAAAATATGACCAAAAAAACAACAATTTGCACCGTGATTTATCATTAACTAATGGGTCGGTTATTAATTACTTTGCTTAATTTTCTACATTGCGTTTACGGTGCCACTTCTCCCGGGAGCGCAGTGGTTCCTCCGTGGAGAGGCCAGCTCATTAGAATCTGAATAGAAATGTAATCAGCGCTGAGAAATGTCATTCAAAGGCTGTATTCTAAACCGAGACTCTAATCTATGGGGAGCTTTTGTTGATGAATATAGAAAAGCTTGTTCAACATGTAGGAAAATACAAAAAAAAGGCTTTAGACGCGTCACACACACCGAGCATCAGGACTTGTTGATTCAAAAATCCATTATCACACAACCGATTGACGACAATGTTAATGAGAATTACGCGTTTAATTCTGCATCACCAAAACGCACAGCGACGCATGTGGAGTCTGTCCTCTGTACGGCACCGCGCCATCACTCCAGAGATGCGGAAAACGCGTCAAATCTGCTCCATGCCCCTCCAATCGCACGCGCCTTAAGCAGAAAGACGCATAGAAATGCGCAACTGGGGGGCAGCCGGGGTTTAG
>OLKM01002085.1:53464-65964 GCA_900291075.1 Melanogrammus aeglefinus | reverse complement strand
TGTGTGTGCTTGGGTGTGTGTGTGTGTGTGTGTGTGTGTGTGTGTGTGTGTGTGTGTGTGTGTGTGTGTGTGTGTGTGTGTGTGTGTGTGTGTGTGTGTGTGTGTGTGTGTGTGTGTGTGTGTGTGTGTGTGTGTGTGTGTGTGTGTGTGTGTGTGTGTGTGTGTGTGTGTGTGTGTGTGTGTTTGCCAGAAAAGGAGGGCAGGTGGCACGCCCATTCAGTCCCACACCTGTCCGATAAGGGGCAGGGCAGAGTGCTAGCCAGCTCCTTGGCCCCCCTTACTCTGAGCACAGGCTCTGGGAAGCCTGTGCTCAGAGTAGCCATGCCCATCCACACAGCCTGCGCTCAGAGCAGCCATTACCCATCAACCTAGCCTGCATTCGGAGTTGCGACTGCCCATCCAACTTGCAACACCGCCTGCTGAGTGGATTCTGATCATCATGATAACACTCTGTTTTACCAGCTGTTGTGCGTTTAGTTTTTTAGTGCTGACCCTGGTCTATTTCTTTTGAGGACCTATTAGCAACATCTTATTTCATTTTTCCACATTTAACGCAGAAGACAAAACAAAGCATTCACGTAAAAACAAAAATAATGCAAATAGTACACAAACATGAGGTCATGGGATGTTCAGTAAACTCGAAACAAAATAGTCTGATTTAAAATAAAATGTCATGTTCTACACATAGTATGAAACGTCGGTCACATCGGCCAAAGGAGTAGACATTCCTGTAGTTTGATTGAAGGCCATTTTCTTTTTTTTGGAGGGCCAGAGAGAAGCCCCCCCCCCCGGTAATGTCCGGGTACAGACTGGAGCCAAGGCTCCTGGGGTCAGCTGAGGGCTTAACCCTGAGGGGTTAAGGGTCCTCAGGGGGGCCGGGGGGGGGGGGGGGGGGGGCTGTTGCCATGGAGGCTGTGTGGTGTGGGGGCCAGTTGCCAGAGGGGCTCCGTTGTCATGACAATGAGGCTGGGTCCGATTTGGATGTTAGAAAAAAACAGAGTTTAGAAATCAGTGGGATTTAGAGAAGAGACGGGGAGAGACGGTGGAAATAAAAGGAAGGGATGGCTAGGAGATTGGACTGTGTCCGTGTGTGTGAGTGGCTGTATGAATGTGTGTGTGTGTGTGTGTGTGTGTCTGTGGGGTTGTGTGTGTGTGCCTGTGTGTGTTTGACTGTGTGTGGTTGTGTGTTTGTGTGTGTATAAGAGTCTGAAAGAGAGTGTCTGATGATCTGCTTGTCGGAGCCCATATCGTCTACCACATCTCTGTCGGCTCAGTCTTCGGTTTTCGTTTTTCACCCCACAATCACTCTAAATCCAAAGCAGAGGACGGGGTGAAGGATTTGCACTCTGCAGACGCATGCCTGCATCGTTACAGCCAATGGGCTCCCAGCGAAATCACCCCGGCTACCGTTCCTCTCCGGGTCACTCTGACACGGTCAAAGCCTCTCGCTGTCCCACCCGTCAGCAGAATAAACGGCTTTGAAAAATCAGGCGCTTTGAAAAGTCACGCTGATGAGAGGACTTGGCTTGCTTTGCTTTTTTCCATGGAAAATATTCGTCGAAATGACTTCCGGAATAGAGACTTTGAGGAAGGGGGGGGGGGGGGGTCTGGGGTCTGGGGGGGGGGTGAGGAACACTGCAGGCGAGCCAGGATGGGAGGAAGAGGGAGAGAAAGGGAGAGCAGTGGGTGAGGGCGGATGATAAAGGAGGTTTCAGGAGCTGATATAACAGCACCGGTTCCTGTTACCCACCCAAAGGGAAAATGGAACATGAGTAGAAAGATGGCGATTTATTCTTCAGTGTAAACACAAGTCTGTTGGTCAGCTCGTCCACTCTGCCTGTTTCAAATGCAATTCGGAGTGAGTTTGTGTGTGTGTGTGTGTGTGTGTGTGTGTGTGTGTGTGTGTGTGTGTGTGTGTGTGTGTGTGTGTGTGTGTGTGTGTGTGTGTGTGTGTGTGTGTGTGTGTGTGTGTGTGTGTGTGTGTGTGTGTGTGTGTGTGTGTGTGTGTGTGTGGAAACCAGTACATTCCCATGAAGAATCGGGTATGCTGGAGGTGTCAACAGGTTTAGTGTTGTGGCCGAGGTCAGAGCTTCAGGGTCATGGCACCATGCAAGGTGTGTGCGTGTGCGTGTGTTTGTGTGTGTGTGTGTGTGTTTGTGTGATTATGTGTGTGTTGACGGAGAAGCGCAGATGACATAGTGGACATGGGAGCAGATAAGAGCGACATGAAGGCAGCGCCGCCAAGCTAACACGCGTTTGTCTGAGCTTCAATAACCACAGACCCGCCGAGACAGCACCTCCCCCTGTGTGATGCGTATCTGTGGTCAAACACACACACACGCACATGGGCACGTGCACACACACGGCGCACACACACGCACACACACAGGATGATGCATGGCATTTGTCAAATCAGTATCCCTGCTCAGTCATTTATCATATCATATTTCTTTGAAACCCTCTGGAAGGTTCTAGCCCGAGACCTTTTACTCTCCCTCCCTTTGTGTGTGTGTGTGTGTGTGTGTGTGTGTGTGTGTGTGTGTGTGTGTGTGTGTGTGTGTGTGTGTGTGTGTGTGTGTGTGTGTGTGTGTGTGTGTTGTGCTGTGCGTTGTGTGTGTGTGTGTGTGTGTGTGTGTGTGTGTGTGTGTGTGTGTGTGTGTACCTGCGTGTGTATGCGTGTGTGTGCATGTACATGTGTGTGCTCACACTGCCTGTGTAAAGTCCCAGGTGTTGCGTGCTGGAGCCAGCGAGAGGCCCCGTTACGGGTTCCTGCCTCCAAGAACGCTGACTCTCTCCCCCCCTCGCCTGCTATCGCTATCTCTCCGCCGCGGCCGTGCTGCGCCGTGGTTGGCCTACGCCTTCGGCACAGGAATCCATAAATCCACTCCACAATCGGTCCGCCTGATTGGTCCTGCCACTGTTACAGCCAAACAGCAACCGCAGAGTTGGCCAGTGGATGTTGGCTAGCACCTAGCGACAACAATAGCGCTAAGCGCCGGGGTTCAGGGCGAACCCGCAGCGGAAGAGAGAGGGAGAATACCTCGAAGCTGGCCCAGATATGTCCCATCCCAGCGAGACCACACAGTCGGCTATGGGCCGCCGCACGGGGTGGGAGGAGTTAATTGTATCCGGGACGCAGGAACGTGAAACTGTAAATATATACAGTAACAATGCTGGAGGCTGTACCTGAGAAGGCCCCACACCCAAGGGGGAGACGCTGGGACTCAAACACTCACGCTCAGACTGACTTTCCCTTCCTGCCATGAAGGATTGTGTGTGTGTGTTGTTGTGTGTGTGTGTGTGTATTTGTGTGTGTGTGTGTGTGTGTGTGTGTGTGTGTGTGTGTGTGTGTGTGTATTAAGGTACAGGAAAGCCCGGCTACGTCTCTATAATTATGGTGATCATTCAGACTTAAGCAGTGCTGTGTGTAGTCCGACATCGTCGTTTCTTCCCATGCACTTTTTTTCCCCCTTGCGTTTTAAGTCTTTTAAATCCCTCGTACATTAGGGCCTTTATCTGAGGGCACACCTGCCCACACACATATATGTGCGTGCGTGCACAGGGAAACAATACGTACGCGCGTTTTGCACACCCCCTCAGGAAGGGCGCACACTTTTTCGTGCGGTAATAAAACATTCCTCCGTTTATTTTCCACCGATGAAGGATCTTTTTATTAGGTGATAAGCTACACTACAAACTACACACACACACACACACACACACACACACACACACACACACACACACACACACACACACACACACACACACACACACACACACACACACACACACACACACACACACACACACACACACACACACACACACACATATATTTATGCGTGTCTCGTAGGCTTTCCAGAAGGCCTCAAGTTGACCGGAATTGGCTCCAGCGTTTTCTGCAAAGGCCAACATGTCGACTGAGAAATCTGGCAACCGTGGCTGGCCAGACTCCCTCTGAGACACCGGCACTCCTGCGTGCAGACTGTTCATAAAGTGCCTCAGCTTCAGCCGCAGCTCCGGAGGACATACGGCCTAGTAAACGACGCTGCCCTCTCCTTCGCCTTGAGTCGGAGGGGCTTGTGGCGCGTGTGTCTGTGGGGGCGGTAAGGGAAGGAGGGGAGGAACAGCCGAGAGGTATTGGAACCCACCCCAGAGGTGGAGTTTCCTTTTTAGAATTATTGTTCTGGACTATTTTCTTCTTTTACGTTCTGTCGCGTTCTCGGCCAGTCGATTTTGCCGCCGAGGCTCAAGCCAGATTCGACATGGCCACGTTTGAAACTTAACAGAAAGAAGTGAAGGAGACCGAAAGACCGGAAGAAGGAGAGAACTGAAGGACGGCAAGAAAGACTGAATATATGAGCATGCAGAGATGTCAGAATCAAGTCCCACTGAGGTCTTTGGAACCAAGATGCAACGTCTGTGCCAGAGACTTGAAGGAAGAAGAGTGTTCCCCCCCCTACCCCCTAACCCCTAGTCCCTACTCCCTACCCCCTACTCCCTTCCCCCTCCCACCTCCCCCCTACCCGACCTCCCGACCCCCCTTCTTCTGTAAAAGAAAACACTTCCTGCTCTAGAACGTTCCGGCTGCTTCGCTTTGTGTCGACCACTGCGCTGCCATTTTATGATATTTCTTATTCATTGGCTTTCCGGGGAGCTGCCTGTTCTGCTCATTTTCACCGTCTCTCTCCCATGCACACACACAGACGCAGGCACACACATTTGCACACACAATCACGCACGCACACACACATATTTCTGGGTGTCCCTGCTATGATCAGAATGTGTGCGGTGTATGGGATGCTCACTGGACAACTGCACAGCAACTCACCCTTTCTCGCCCATACTTAAAACATCGGCGGGGATGAGTTTCATTCTCGTCAGCTAAGCTTAATGCGTCTTTAAACCGGCCAATCACGCGTCACACTGGCTCTGGGATGGGTGATAAGCTCTTGGTGCTCTGGTTTGAAAACATGCTGTCTTGGTAAACAACTTCTCCCTGCTGTAAATCCTTTTGCTGCCAAAGGAGGATCAAGTGCATATGCTATGGTGTTATGTGGTGTTCTGGTGGCTGCTTCTCTTGATTTGTTTGAAATTCTTACCCTTTGGCTTTTGTCTCCTCTCCCTCCTCATTTTGTTTCCCCCTTTCTCTCCCTCCTTCCTTCCCGTGCACCCTCCTCTGTCCTTTCCTATCCTCCCTTTCCGACCCACACCCATCACCACCACCCCTCTCCTCCAACCCTTCACCCCTCACCACCCCCCCCCCCCCTCACCCCCACTCCCTCACCCTCACCTCCACCTCCACCCCTCCCGTGGTGCTCTGCAGAGGCGGCGACCAAATACCAAATCTCTAAGCCCACGCTGTGCTCGCTGCACCCGGGCGAGTTGCTGCGGCTGAGCTGCCCGCTGCCCGAGGCGGGGCCCGTCACCTGGACCAAAGACGGCAGCCCGCTGGTGGCCAGCAACCGCACGCTGATAGAGCAGGAGGTGCTAGAGGTCCGCGACGCCACGCCCAAGGACTCGGGCCTGTACGCCTGCACCAGCGCCGGCCGCGACACCGTCTGCTTCATAGTGAACGTCACAGGTGAGTCCAGGAGAGGAGATGGACCCTGCGGGAGGACGGTCTCGGGAACCAGAAGGCTCAGCAGACCGCCGCCCCTGCGGTGCATGCCCTGTGGCTGCAGGGGTTAGAAAACTGCTGTAGAGGAGAGTCAGGAGTCTGAAGAGAAGTGGCCATGGTGTAAAATCAGGACATGGCGCCGGTGGTGCCGTTAAAGGAACGCTACGTTTCGTGCATGTGTCTCTGTGTGTTCACGGTTCGCCACAGCAGCCGAACGCGATAATACGGCACACATTTACCGAACAAAACCGCAGAATGGCAGCGGTCGGTTTCTGACTGTGGCGCAGGTGTGTGGATGTGTGCGTTTACTCGCGCGTACGTGCCTGGCACCGGCACTGACTGCGTTGCAGGTGCGTGTACATGTGCGCACACGTGCACGACGTGTGTGTACCTGTGTGTACGTGTGTGTGTACGTGCGTGGCGCCGGCGGTAACTGTGGTCACTGTGTGTGCAGATGCCATCTCCTCCGGCGACGATGAAGACGACACGGAGCGCTCGGACGACGGCGTGGCGGACGGAGAGCAGATCAGTAAGTAGAGGGGGTTGATGCGTCCGAGACCGCCGGCACACGCCTCACAACTCGAGGCGTCCGCAGCTGCGGGCGCGAGGCTGAGAGCGGGGAAGAAGAACTCAGGAACAACAACATAGCTGTGGTGATGCGCAATCTGCCAAGAGCGAGCTCGATAATTGCGAAGGCGAGGAAACAACGACGGCAACAACCGGCGTCTATTTACGTGTTCTTTTTTTGCGACGCATTTCTCGCCGCCGTGTGAAAACATCGGGGTGCAAAGGACTTGCCAGCACAAAACAAATCAGACTCACACCGAAGCACTGTTCAACGCTGAGTTGACAAAAGGGTCTTGTGTACAATATCGGTGTAATGAAGGAGAGAAACCTGGTTACACAAGAAAACTATCTGTCTCATCTACCACTAAGACACGGCTGAAGTAATTCAGTGTATCTTTGTCTATCTTTCCCCGACTCTGGAAGCTGTGCCATTCTGTAACTTTGAGCAATCCTAGTCTAGACGTATGGTACATTGCTGACACCGTTGGTGTCTGGGAGTGTGTGGGTGTGTGGGTGTGTGGGTGTGTGGGTGTGTTTATGTGTGTGTGTGTAGTAGTGGAGGTGTGTGGTGCATTGTGGTTTGTGTTAGTGTAAGTCTGTGTGTGTGTGTGTATGAATTGTAGTGTGCATGTGCAGTATCGTGTACATGTGTGTGTGTGTGTGTGTGTGTGTGTGTATGATATTTGTAGTGTGCATGTGCAGTATCGTGTACATGCACCATTTGCGTGTGTTGTGTCGTGTGTGTGTGTGTGGTGTGTGTGTGTGTGTGTGTGTGTGTGTGTGTGTGTGTGTGTGTGTGTGTGTGTGTGTGTGTGTGTGTGTGTGGCAAGGCACTCCAGGGAACAGAGATTCCTGACATTCCGGAGCTCCTCTCTGGTAGTCAGCCTGCGCGGAGCCGGTCAGCTGAGCTCCTCTGTGAGCACGTACCAATGACAACCACAATAACACAATAACCCCACCGCCTCTGCTGGGAGTGAGGAGATATACAGGCTCATTCTCCAGGTGATCATGCTAAGAGGAGGCTGTATTAGCCACCAGGAAGACGGTAATACCATTAGAAGGAAACCTGACAACCCTGATCTGAGAGAGAAAGAGAGAGAGAGAGAGAGAGAGAGAGAGAGAGAGAGAAACATCCACAGCCACGCCTGCCTGTATTCACTCTGTGAGAATCAGAGTACAGATGGCTTTCACTTCCTGTTAAGATTCTCCTCACACCCCTATCTCAGCGTGAGTCATCCCCCCCCCCCTCCCCCAGTAAGGGGTGGCTGAGATTGCCTGGAATCCATTAGATAGGGGGGCGGGGGGGCACGGTGGGACAGATGGAATCCATCCAAGTATTCTGAAGGTAATAGCAAAACTCGATCAGACTCTCGCTTTTACTCTTTGTGTCTCCCCTCCTGCATCCCCCAGCCCCCAAACCAGATGAGACTGAGACCACCTGCGGGTCCGCTTTGACACATGTGGGTCGTGTCATGCCCCCCCCCCCCCCCCCCCTCAGACCTGGTGGTCTTCACTCTCAGAGCTCAGTGGGGTTTGTTAGCACCGAGTCACTACTCATCTCTGGGGGGATCTTCTGAAGGACAGGCACGAACAGGGGAGAGAGAGAGCGAGAGAGAGAGGAGGAGAGAGAGAGAGAGAGAGAGAGAGAGAGAGAGAGAGAGAGAGAGAGAGAGAGCAGAGAGAGAGAGCAGAGAGAGAGAGAGAGAGAGAGAGAGAGAGAGAGAGAGAGAGAGAGAGGAGAGAGAGAAGAGAGAGAGAGGAGAGGTGCTGGTCGGGGAGGGGGGGGGGGGGCGTCCGTCTTCTGGAGGTCACAAGGTGACCAGCCAGTGAGTGTTTGGCCTCTTCGTTACAGCCGTTGGCAGGTTGGGCTCGACGTTTGATAGTACCCCACCCCCCGCCCCACCCCTCACACACACCGGAAGGAGGGAGATATCAGGGGGCCATGGGAACCAGGAGAACCGCCGCTCACCTTTCATGTCCTGAGCTCATCCTGGGGGTCAAAGGGCGCCTCTGATGGAGGCAGCGCGGCGATGGACCGCGCTCCACCTCCTCATCCGTCTGCCCCCACAGATCTGCTGCTTCTGCAGGCAGCGAGCCAGCAGGCAGCAGACAGGCTGGAAGTGTTTCTGCTAAGAGGTCTGAGATGAGGAGGATGATAGCGAGAGTGACGATGAAGGGGTTGGGGCGGGGAGGGGGGGGGGGGGGTTCTTTACTAAATATAGCCCGGTCTTGTGCTCAGCACACGCGTCCGGTCCCGGAGGAAAGGGGGGGGAGGGAGGGCGGGCTTGCGGTTTCTTCTTCCCCGACCACGCCATCAAAGTATTTCTGCCTCTGCATACCAGGCCAAGCGATGGGAAGTGTCAATGGAAGATTGTCTGCAGATTAGACCGACTGGGAGGGAGGGAAAGTGACCCGGGGAGGGGAGGAAACACAAAGAAGAAGAACATTTCCTCTGCTCTGACGGCGTAGCCCGTCCCCCCCCACCCCCACCCTGTTCTGAAGGGAGATGAGGTGAGGGCTGAGGGAAGACAGCACGGGTGACTGTTGGATTCTGAGGAGCTCTATTCCTCTTCCGAGTCCCCATCTGCTGAGACCATCACTCCCCCAGGTGCAGAGAGACGGAGGTCAAGGGGGCCGGGGATAGAAAGATCCCAAAAAAAAAAAGAGGCAGCTGGGGAAAGGGATTCATTTGTTATGGGAACCGAGTGTGATCGAGCGCTTCCAGAAGGGCTCCGATGTGGGGAGGCTGAGCACCGTGCCTTTTGGAGAAAGCGGACCTCCAAGTTTCCCCCCGCACTAAATGCTAACGGATGGTAAACATTTATACAGCGCTTTCCTAACCAGTGCTTTGCAATACTGCCGACCGTTCATGCACACATTCACACGCCGACTGCAGAGTCAACCACGCAAGGCGTCAGCCAGCTCGTCGGGAGCTGTCAGGGTGAGGCGTCTCGCTCAGGCGCACCTCGACACTCCGCTAGGAGGAGTCGGGGATCAAGCTAGCAACCTGCCTGTTACCAGCCGACCCGCTCTACCTCCTGAGTCACATGCCGCCCATGACCAAGTGCTCCCAGCAGGGCTTCGATGTGGGAAGACAGAACGGCGTGTCTTTTGCGCGAACGAGCACTTCCCCCCCCCCTACACCATACATTACCGTTTTGCCGAGGGGCGATAAGTACACTTGGCCCGTGTCCACGACGTCATCCTGGCATGTGACAGAGGCACATAGACACGGGGAGCTGCGTTAATCAGAGGAAGTGGAGGGAGAGGGTCAGTCCCGGGCCTGACACAGCGAGGCGACGGTCTTGTTAACCTCTCCCGGGAACGTCCGGAGCCCACTCTGTCTTCTGGAAACACCATGCCGGTTATTCATCCACTTTTCTGTGTCCCAGCGGGTGCGGGAGAGAAGTGTGTGTGTGCGTGTGCGTGTGCGTGTGTGTGTGTGTGTGTGTGTGTGTGTGTGTGTGTGTGTGTGTGTGTGTGTGTGTGTGTGTGTGTGTGTGTGTGTGTGTGTGTGTGTGTGTGTGTGTGTGTCTCTGTGTGTGTCTGTGTGTGTGTGTGAGGCATGTGCGAGCGCACAAAGCAGCACACAGCTCGGGGTCGCGTCATGCAGACAGGATGGCCGAGTCGGGGTGCATTCAGCCCTGGTCTGAGCCTTCCAAAGACTCCACGCCACCCTGCTGTATCTGGAATCTGGTCTTATCCAGTCCCCCCCCCCCCCCCCATTCAACCATAGTCCAATGCTCCGTGCTGCAATCGCTGGGTTAACCTAGCGATTGTTTAGTGCTCTGCATCGACAGCGATATATTGATGTTTCTCTTTCTTCGGACAAATGTACTGACTGCAAGTCACTTCGGATGAGAGCGTCCGCCAAACGCGAGTGTAGATGTGTAACTGTTGTCCCGTTGTGTGCCTCCCCAGGTCCGCCGTACTGGACGTCCTCGGCCAAGATGGAGAAGAAGCTGCACGCCGTGCCGGCCGCCAACACCGTCAAGTTCCGCTGCGCCGCGGGGGGCAACCCCCGGCCCAAGATGCGCTGGCTGAAGAACAGCCGGGCCTTCCGCCAGGAAGACCGCATGGGGGGCTACAAGGTAGGCCGTGGCTTCCTGATCCCTGACGTTTCCACCCTTCCCGGTAGACAAGGCAGAGGACGAGGAGACGGAGGGAGGGAGGGAGGGAGGGGGAGGAGGGAGGGAGCAGAGAGAACAGAGGAGGGCAGGGTTGTTAGTGTGAAATTGAAAATTGCTCAGCCGTTGCCGTGGGAGTAAGGGGGGGGGGGGTTACAGTCTCCCACTGTAGCTCGTCAGTGGTTCTGCACTTTGGTACGACGGCCTCGCCTAGCCGGGGGTTAAACGGCACGCGGGGAGCGAGTGTTTCCAGCGTCGAGTCAAGAGGCAGAAAACGGAGGCGGACAAAAAGGGTGACAACTCTATCAGGGAGAACAGGTCTCGCAGGATAACGCTCCAGCTAATGACGTTGTTATTCAAGGAGTGATTGACACACAGGGTACGGTACTGGTTAAAGTTTAAACAGATTCAACCATGGCTCAACCTTCAGCAAGAATATTCCATTGTTTGTACTCCTCGGCAGACAGCAAACACGAGCGACAAGGATGAACGGATGAAATAACGTAGTATTCGCACGGTTTCAGACACGGAATGTGTATGTAAACATGCATTAATCATAAAAGTGTCACACACTGTTTTCCCTCGATTAAAAAAATCACAGCCATGACGTGCCAACTGAAAATGATGGTGTGATAAAGTGAATTATACTCATTATCCTGGGCCCAGACAATTTTTTATTATTATTGATTGTAGCATAAAAAAGATTTACATTCTTTTAATTCAGACTTCAAACTTTTTATGTGGGAAAAACAAAATGCTTTCTTGGAAATACCTCACGATATATGTCATGGGAAAGGGACAGGCCTTGCTGACGTTTCATTTCCTTCTCCTCCTAAATCTTTTATATAGCTACTCTGAAAATTCAGGAATTCTCGCCCGTTGACGACGTCTGTTTGGACTGGCCCTCCGGTTGATTTGTACATCTCCTCGATTGCCTCCTTATTCTCTCTCCTGTCTTCGCACCCCTGTGCCAGAGAAAGCATCTAGCCGCACTTAGCATGCTAAACAACAGGGCTAGGGCGCGTATTAGCAGTGTTTGCACTGTTGTTGCGCCATGCCTCTTAGTGTGATGCCCGGTTAATAGGTGATGCTTTACAGGGAAATGGTTAGCCGTCTTCTGGGAAGTTTAGCAGCAAAATTACACCGCAGCGGATGCTAATGTCGTCCACTCAGTGCCCACTCTCCGCAGCCGGGCAGAACCGGACCCTGACCCGGAGGAGTATGTGTGTGTGTGTGTGTGTGTGTGTGTGTGGTGTGGTGGTGTGTGTGTGTGTGTGTGTGTGTGTGTGTGTGTGTGGGTGTGTGTGTGTGTGTGTGTGTGTGTGTGTGTGTGTGTGTGTGTGTGTGTGTGTGTGTGTGTGCGCGAGTGTGTATGTGCATCTGCGTGTGTGTGCTTGAGTGTGTTCTATGTGTGCGTGCGTGCACCTCTTCACTTGTGCGTCTGCTCGTGCCCGTGTGTGGTGTCTAACCGGTGTCCTGCGGTGCACCGCCTTTCCGTTCGTCGGTGGCGGCGGTTTGGTCCGGTGGGGGGGGGGATGGTGGCGGCGGCGGAGCCCAGCCCTGTGGGCTAATCTCCCAATTGTGAGGAACACGATCGGTGACTCCAGCCTGGCCTTGCTGCGTAGAGCCAGCGCTGTTGTTCGCCCACACCTGTGCATTCCACACACGTGTGGAAGTAGGCCAGTGTGCCAGTGTGTGCACGACACCCTTGGGTTTAGACCGTCGTGGGAACGTAGCGGCACAAACTACTTCGGCTGAGGTTACTGCAAGTACGAGTACCGCCCGTAATAACAGGAAGGGTTGTGGGTCCACTGAGAGGTGGTTTAGAGTTGGGTGAAGCAGTGACTGAGGGACGTGGTGGGAATCAGCGAGGAATTCCAGTGCAATCCACCTGTCATCGCTTTTAATATTGTTCCTCTGTCTGAAATTAAATAAACACCACTCAGGCCTCTTTTCTTTCCCCCTCTCTCTCTCTCTCTCTCTCTCTTTGCCTCTCTCTCTATTTGCCTCTCTCTCTCGCTCTCTCTCTCTCTCTCTCTCTCTCTCTCTCTCTCTCTCTCTCTCTCTCTCTCTCTCTCTCTCTCTCTCTCTCTCTCTCTCTCTCTCTCTCTCTCTCTCTCTCTCTCTCTCTCACCCTCACCCTCTCTCTCTTTCTTACCCTCTCACTCTCTCTCTTTGTTTGT
>OLKM01002085.1:26434-46908 GCA_900291075.1 Melanogrammus aeglefinus | reverse complement strand
CCCCCCTCTTCATCCTCCCATTTCTCTTATCTTGCCCCCTTCATCCTCTATCCTCCTCTCTCTCCATCTCCTCTCTGCTATCCCCCCAAACCTAACTCTTTATCTTCAAATACGTTTCCTCCCACTCCTTCCCCCTTTTGCCATTCCTCCTGCCTATACTCCTGGGTGCTCTTCTCCTCCTGCTTCTCCTCTTCCTCCTCCTCCTCCTCCTCCTCAGACGGCAGGTGTGAACACCACAGACAAGGAGATAGAGGTGCTCTACCTGCCCAATGTCACTAACGAGGATTCTGGGGAGTATACCTGCTTGGCTGGTAATTCTATTGGGCTCTCCTATCACTCTGCTTGGTTGACGGTGCTTCCAGGTACATACCGCCTAAGATACACACACACAAATACATGTCTCTGTCTCTGTATTTTTCTCTCTCTCTCTCTCTCTCTCTCTCTCTCTCTCTCTCTCTCTCTCTCTCTCTCTCTCTCTCTCTCTCTCTCTCTCTCTCTCTCTCTCTCTCTCTCTCTCTCTCTGCTCTCTCTCTCTCTCTCTCTCTCTCTCTCTCTCTCTCTCTCTCTCTCTCTCTCTCTCTCTCTCTCTCTCTCTCTCTCTCTCTCTCTCTCTCTCTCTCTCTCTCTCTCTCACGCTCTCTCTCTCTCTCACCCTCTCTCTTAGTCTCTCTCACACAAGCAAACACAGATCCGTCCGCTCACACTTTTTGTTTGCATGCGATGGAATCTTTCTGTCTACCAGTCGGTTTTCCCGTTCTCGCCCTTCCCCCGATCCCTCTTCCTGGTCCTGATAATTAGTTTGTCATGCGAGCCATCTTTATTTCTCTCTGAAATAAAGATGGACGGAAAGTTATAGCTTCAACTTTGGTTTGTTGCCTCTTGTTCCATTATCAGGACAAAACGCCCGTGACTCATGCCTAGTGAGCTGCAGTGATGTGTTTTGTGGTGTGTTGTTTTGCGTGTATGTGCAAGAGTTTGCGTGTGTTTGTGCGTCTGTGTGTGTTGCTTTGCATCGAGCATATGCGGACCAGTATAGCTTCAGGCTCAGCAGATCTCTGAACAAAATAACAATGAAGACACATTCTCGGTAGTCATATCAGGACCCATATTGTAAGCCTCGTTGAATCATTGCCCAAGTAAAATTTCTAAATTCCTCTTGTAATAGCGTCAAAAATACTATATAGATGACTTAGGCAGATAGTGATTATGGAATGTAAAGAGCACTCTGATTGTCTTAGGATGCAGCCGATGAGGCATATTGAATCAGCAGCATTAGGAGAGTAGAGGTAGGTTAGATATCACAATTTGGCCAAAATATGACTTCGGCAAATATGTGATGAGGTGAACGATATTTTGTAAATAGCTTAATATAATCCCACACTCACACAAGCTCAGGCCTTTACCTGTGATGAAGCAGGAAGGGATATCTCCTGACCTCTGGAAGATGCGGCTTTCACTTGATTGCTGTCTGTGATACCAGGCGTGCATTGTGTCATGCATTCCTGTGTGTGTGTATGTGTGTGTGTGTGTGTGTGTATGCGTAGGCATGAGCGCACACACGCATCCAAAGCAGCGTGGAATGCAGACACACAGACACATGCAGCATTGTCTAGTGGCTCAACAACCATTCAACAAACTAGTTATCCGCGTATACAGGGGCGCTGGGACGCCATTATGGGGAGAGAGAGAGAGGCTAAAGAGAGTTTGATAGAGATAGAGAGAGAGATACAGAGTAAGATGGACAGAGAGACAGACACACAGTAAATGGAAAGCGAGAGAGAGAGAGACAGAGAGACTGAGACAGATATAGTGTGCGGCTGGGAGGGCGAGAGGGAGAGGAAGAGAGACAGACAGAGACAGATATAATGTGAGACTGAGAGGGAACTATTCCAGTCCGGTGGGTCCATGTGTTGTGCATATGTCCTCTGTGTGTTCATGTGTGTGTGTGTTCATGTGGAATATCTGTCAGCATATATCTATACGTATATGTGTGTATGCGCACATCACCTGTACGTCCTTCTCTGACCTCTCCCCCATCCCCTCACCCCAAAACCCCCCCACACCCCTCCTCCCCTTCCTCTTCCTCATCCACCTCCCTTCCAGCCGACAAGGATGATCCGATAAAGGGCATGATGTCCCCGGACTACGTGGAGATCGCCATCTACTGCGTGGGGGTCTTCCTGATCGCCTGCATGGTGGTGGTGGTGGTGGTCTGCCGCATGAGGAACACGGCCAAGAAGCCGGACTTTGGTGGCCAGCCCGCCGTGCACAAGCTCAGCAAGCAGATCCCCCTCAGGCGCCAGGTAACGGAAAGTAGATAAAGAGTTCCAGAAGGCATCTAACACGGCCCGTAGAGGAGGGCCACACGAACACGCACGCACGCACACACACACATAGCCACCCCATGTGCTGCCACAGCAGGGGTGAGATGGGTGGGTGGGAGGCCGAGGGGTTGAGAGGGCCGGGAGGGGGAGGAATTCTTAGAGTTCTGGGAAAGAACTGTTTGGGAATTGTTTGAGAAATGTAGGGAATATTTGTCAGGGAGGGAAGGAACAAGAAGGACACACAGGGAGAGAGCAGGAGAGAGCAGGAGGGAAATCAAATAGAACAGAGGGACGGGAAGAAGGAGAGGAGAAAATACTATGTTCTGATGAATACAGAACGTAGTTCATTATTGCAGGGTTTTAACCAGTGTTGCTTTTTGAGAACTACATTTCTTTGGGCTTTATGCACAAATCCGTGCGAGCCAGATCCTCCACCCATAATTAGGACAGGTTTTTTAAATCGCAGTGCGGTCGACACTTTCCCCTCGAGGGAAAAAAACGCAACCGTAACTAACAATCCCAAAAAGGTGCGAAAGGTGTGGAATTACATTCCAACCAGAGACGAGTTTCCCGGGAGAAGGTAAGTTCCTGGTCGGGAGAGCACGGCTGTGAGGAGACCAGCGCAAAACTGGTTCAAACTGGATCTTAAAACCTTCTAATCACACCGTTCATTCATCTCATGGGATAACCTCTAATATCTGACCCACAGTAGCAGTAGAACATACCGCTACCATTGAGTCATGTATGTGAACGTTAAAAGCGATCGAATAATACATAGTGAAATCATTCTGCATGTGTCCGAGCTTTTGCACCAGAGAGAGAGAAAGAAAGAATGAAAAATGATAAAAAAAATTTGAGGGCGAAAATATGAAAAAAATAAGAAAGAAAGATCATCAATCAATGTTGTCGTTCAAGAATCCACGTCCGCCCTTTTGTATGCTGCTGTCCATCTCCAAGCACCCACACACCCTAGTTCCTCTAGCCAAGCTGGTGATTGATGCGTCCGCGGACCCTGACTCCGGTGATCAGCCTGTGTCTCTCCTGCCTCTCGTCTACAGGTGTCAGCCGACTCCAGCTCCTCCATGAACTCCAGCACGCCGCTGGTCCGCATCACCACCCGACGGAGCTCCGCCCACGACGACCCCATCCCCGAGTACGACCTGCCAGAGGACCCCCGCTGGGAGTTCAACCGGGACAGGTGAGCCGTGGGGGGGGGGGGGGTCGTGGCAGGGTGGGGGCCTGGGGGGGATCGCTCTCCTAGCGTAGACGAGAAAGGAGTGGTAGCGCTTACATGTGGAGCTACGCATTAGCTAATGCTAGCTTCAGGATATGGAGGAAACGGTGTGGTTTTGGGAAAACAATGAGACTAAAGATTCCCTCTGTGAGGTGTTATTCGATCCAGACCTTTTCTCCTAACACACACAACACAGCACACGTCAGTGCTGTGACGTCACCACCGCCATCCTCCTGGTTAGCACTCTCAACGCTCTCTAATGGTTAGCGGCGACGAGGTAATGCTAACGAATGTAGCCGTGACGCCATGCCTTCCGAAACCCCCGAACCTCTGCCTCTCTCTGTGTCGTGACTGGCGGTCTGTCCGCTAGCGCTGGCTAACAAGCAAGCGCCACGGTAGCCCATGACATTAAGACAATGCAAACCATCTGGACCAACTGTGCCGGAGCCACGGAGGCAGAGCCGATCTCCAGCACTCTGGCTAAAGTGTGTCATTAACGTTTGCAGACCGCAGGGCAACAATGACTAACTGCTGAGCGATAGGCTGTGTGCACAAACAATTGAGGCTGCTGATTCATCCCTTAAGGAGGGTATGAATTTGGCACACACATGCCCACTCACACTCGCACTCGCGCACACACACACACTCACTCATACGCACGCATGCACGAGCACACACACACACACCCCAATGCGCGCACACAACCAGACAATCTCACACACATGCCCCCGCAAACACACGCACACAGGCCATCTCACACTCACACACGGGTACACTGAATCACAAGCACACACATACACTGGCTCACACTCACTCACATGCACGCACTCACGCACACACACTCACACACATACACACTCACATGCACACTCACTCACACACATACTCACACACACGCAGCAAAACAAACACGGGCTAGTAAATAACAAAGAGCTGTGATAATTAGTGTTTAGCAGCAACGCTTCTCTCCTCACAGACTTTTATATGCATGACTGGAAGAGGAAGGCCTGTCTAGTTTCAGAGCGGAGGCCTTGGCACGGGCCGAGGTTTCGATTAGTCACACTTGCACACAGTGGTCGGCCATTGGCTGCCGGCTGGCTGCTGAGTCTGAACGGGCCAGCGAACGCGATCACTTTCACCGCTCACAACGGTCCCCGCTCGGCCTCCAGGTATTCAGCGGAGCGGGGAAAATCCCATCGTGGAAACCGCCCCCCCCAAAGTGAAAACAGGATTGTAATTAAGCAGCCCAAATGAAAATCCCTGTGTACTGAAGCCACACAGGGGGCGTCAGTGGCTCAGGAGGTAGAGCGCGTTGACTGGTAACCAGAGGGTTAGTTAGTTGTTGGTTGGATCCCCGGCTCCTCCTACCTTGAGCTTCGAGGTGTACCTGAGAGCGACACTTAACCCTGACAGCCCCCGACGAGCTGTCTGTCGCTTAGCGTGGTTGACTCCGCCGTCGGTGTGTGAATGTGCGCATGAATGAGTGAATGTCAGGCAATATTGTAAAGTGCTTTGAGTGGCCACTGGTTAGAAAAGCGCTGTATAAATGCAGTCCAGTCCAGAAGGTCTTAACTCTGTATGCTACAGGGGGATGTAGTAATGGTCTGAATGTTGTTCCTCTGGATCTCTTATCTCTTGTCCCTGGCTCTGGGTGACGGTCCGTCTGTCCATCCGTCCGTCTGTCTTTCCACGGCTGTTGTTCCACGGCCCCAGGGGGCTTCTGCAGAACAGAGCTCGAGGAATGCAAATGTTTGGGGTTGCATGGAGGAAAGCTGGAAATAAGAATAGCAGCGCTTGTGTCTAGTGTGACGGGCAGAATAGATTGCATTGAGCACGGCCGTAGTGTGTGTGTGTGTGTGTGTGTGTGTGTGTGTGTGTGTGTGTGTGTGTGTGTGTGTGTGTGTGTGTGTGTGTGTGTGTGTGTGTGTGTGTGTGTGTGTGTGTGTGTGTGTGTGTGCGTGTGTGTGTATGAACAGATAGAGGATTGTGTTACCGTGACAGCGATCTGGCTGTAGGCCCTGCACCTCATACACAGTAGTGTCAGTGTTTACATAGAGGAGGGGTAAGAGGGGGGGTGCTGCATCTGTCAATCAAACACCAATCAGAGTCCAACGCTAGGCTGAACCATGGAGGTGGATGGTGGCCAACACCCCTGTGTGTTAGAGAAGGAGGGGCATATGTCTGTGTACATGCACCTGAAGTGTATGGGCCGAGTTGAAGACCATCCCACCTTTATGATGGCTCCCAGCTCACAGAGAGAGTGTTCCTGTTTGCCTGCTGGCTGGACTAAGGGCTCAGTGCTAGTGTGTAATGGCCTGTTAAGCTAGCCTGCCAAGGGTTCAGTGTAAACAGCTTAGAGGACAGAGGTGTGTCTCTCTCTCTCTCGTTCTCTTGTTATCTCTCTGTCTCGTTCTCTCTCCCTCTCACTGTCTCTCTCCCTCTCACTGTCTCTCCCCCACTCTCTCTCTCTCTCTCTCTCTCTCTCTCTCTCGCTCTCGCTCTCGCTCTCGCTCTCGCTCTCGCTCTCTCTCTCTCCGTCTCAAGCGATTATCTGTACCTCTCACCAATAACAAACTCACACACAGACACAATCTGATGTAACAAAGACAGAGAGACGGGGAGAGAGAGAGAGAAAGAGAGAGAGCGATGATGAAATGGATGAGCTTGGTAATCTGGCCTCTCGCCTAGTTTCCTTCTCTCCTTGCCTCAGTGCGTTGGCATTCATAACTCTGGTCACTCAGGTGTTCACAGAACAAATGTTCACGCGACTTAGTTGATATTTCTGACACCGTATCGACATTGTCAAGAATACCTAAAGATTTAAACCATTATCTAACCCCTGTTTGTGATGTGTGTGTGTGTGTGTTCTGTGTGTGTCCCCTCGGTGATAGGCTGACCCTGGGGAAGCCTCTGGGCGAGGGCTGCTTCGGCCAGGTGGTGATGGCCGAGGCGCTGGGCATCGACAAGGACAAGGCCAAGGAGGCGGTCACCGTGGCGGTCAAGATGCTCAAAGGTAGGCGGGGCTCTGCCTGCTGGGGCCAATCACGGTTCAGTACGCGAGAGAGCGAGCGAGCGAGCGAGCGAGAGAGAGAGAGAGAGATTTAACGCTGGTGGGAGTTACCATGACTGACTTCCTTATATTGTCCACACATTGTGCATGACACACTCAATGCACACATGCAGGTATATACATTGACTCGCAGGAATGCAGAGGCCAAAACAAACACACACACACACACACACACGGCGGGTTATCCCGGACCATCTGTGGTACCGGACACTCTACCCCCACACACACACACTGGGGGAGGCGAGACACACACACACACACACACACACACACACACACACACACACACACACACACACACACACACACACACACACACACACACACACACACACACACACACACACACACACACACACACACACACACACACACACACACACACACACACACACACACACACACACACACACACACACACACACACACACACACACACACACACACACAAAAGCACACACACACACACAAAAGCACACACTATCATACACACAAAACAATACAAGTGTGTGTTTTCGTGTGTGTTACAATTCCTCAGCCATAGGACCCCTACCTTACCCGGCCAGAGTTCAGTGGAAGGGTGGGGACGGAGGGGTGTGGGTGGTGGGGGGCCCGGGGCACTCATTAGTATTCATTATTGGCGGCTGGTGAGTGACTGCTTAAGGGACAGGAGGAGGTGGGGGTGGGGGAGGGGGTGGGGTTGGTGAGGTTATGTATGGGTGGAGGTGGAGGTGGGGGGGGGGGTCACATACCTAACCCAAGGAGCAGCAGCTGGCCGCCCGGCCGACTGTCAGCACCTGCAACAAAGAGTCAAGTCACACACAACACACACACACACACACACACGCACCACACGCACACACACACACACACACACACACACACACACACACACACACACACACACACACCGGCATTAATAAAGGTAGGGGGCGGGGTTTAAGGAGGAAGGAGAAGGGAGTGGAGCCGGGGGTGACGGAGGTGACGGTGCTGGTGGGGTGCTGGTGGAGGAGGGGGGTCAGGCATGGTTGACCGACCTTGACAATGGGACAAGCGGACCCCAAAGCGGTTCGAGAGTATTGAGAGTGGGCTGTGGGGGTGGAGGTATGCAGTGGTGGTGGTGGAGGTGGAGGTGGAGGTGGAGGAGGGTGGGGTTAACGGTGACGGGGAATGCGGGCGTTCTCCTTGTGTCGGCTGGGCCCTTCCCTTCCTCCCCGCTCAGTCGACCCCGTGCAGCGGGAGCCCGAACGGCCAGTAATGAGTCTTTAATTTCTCCCCGGCTCAAAGGACGGCTCTGTTTGGTGTGCGGTCGTCGCGGCAACGTCTGCTACCATAACGCATTTCTGAGTATGTCGAAAAAAACCCACGACCATCTGCACGCCCATTACCTGCTTATCGTTTGAGGTCTTCTTTCTAAGGGAGAGAGATTGTTAAGGAGGTGCCTTTGTTTTGCTAACCCTGCCCTCGCTCCTCCTCCCCCCCCTCCCTCCTCCTACCACCTCCTCCTCCTCCTCCCCCCGCTCTCCTCCTCCTACTCCTCCTCTCCTCCTCCCACCTCCTCCCTCCCCTCCCTCCTTCCTCCCACTCTCCTCCTCCCTCTCCTCCTCCACCTCCTCCTCCACCTCCTCCTCCCTCTCCTCCTCCCCTCCTCCTCCACCCTCCCCTCCCCTCTCCTCCTCCCTCTCCTCCTCCACCTCCTCCTCCCCCTCCACCTCCTCCTCCCCATCCCTCCCCTCTCCTCCTCCTCCTCCCCTCTCCTCCTTCACTCTCCCTCCCCCTCCGCCTCCTCCTCCACTCTCCCCTCCTCCTCCTCCCCTCCTCCAGATGACGCCACAGAGAAGGATCTGTCCGACCTGGTGTCTGAGATGGAGATGATGAAGATGATCGGCAAACACAAGAACATCATCAATCTCCTGGGCGCTTGCACGCAAGAAGGTGAGTATCGCTCCGTCTCCGTCTGCCTGTCAATCATCTCTGGTGACGCCCTGATGTCTGACGCCTTGCATTTAGAGTTAGGCTGTGTGTCGCTGTTACTTTGAATTGTTAAACCAATAAATCTACTAAATGGAAGGGCATTCATCGCGCCGTTTCAGTTCAGGGAAACGCATATACCTGACATCACGTGTTTGTGCATGTTTGTGTGTGTCGTGTGCGTGTTTCTGTGTGTCTGTGTGTGTATCTGTGTATGTGTTTGTGTGGCTGTGTGTATGTGTGTTTGTGTGTTCCTGTGTATATAATATATGTGTGTGAGTGCGCATGTGTATGTATGTATGTATGTATGTATGTATGTATGTATGTATGTATGTATGTATGTATGTATGTATGTATGTATGTATGTATGTATGTATGTATGTATGTATGTATGTATGTATGTATGTATGTATGTATGTATGTATGTATGTATGTGTGTGTGTGTGTGTGTTTCTGTGTATGTAACATGTGTGTGTGTGTGTGTGTGTGTGTATGTGTATGTGTGTGTCTGTGTATATAATACATGAATGTATGTGTGTGTGTTTCTGTGTATATAATATACATGTGTGTCCTCAGGCCCGCTGTACGTGATCGTGGAGTACGCGTCCAAGGGGAACCTGCGGGAGTACCTGCGTGCGCGGCGGCCCCCCGGCATGGAGTACTCGTACGACATCGCCCGGGTCTCTGATGAGCAGCTTACCTTCAAGGACCTGGTCTCCTGCACCTACCAGGTGGCCCGTGGCATGGAGTACCTGGCCTCGCAAAAGGTAGGCTCACACACACATACACACACGTATAAATGCACACACACATATGTTTATGTCCAGGCACTGGCACTCAGACACACACACGCACACACAAATGTTTGTGTCCATGCGCTGGCACACACACACACACACACACACACACACACACACACACACACACACACACACACACACACACACACACACACACACACACACACACACACACACACACACACACACACACACACACACACACACAAACAAAACAACAATTCTCACACCCATCATGCTGGCAGGCCGGACCGTATTCCTCTCCGGGGAGTTTCGGATTCGCCTTTCATCCAGGGAAACGTTTCGTGTCGTCTGCTGCGTGTCACTGTGGGAATGTTGGTTCAGTCCATTCCGGGTCCCCACATTGTGTCCCGTCCCACAAAAGGCCCTCTGTGCAGACACAGACACGGGACGGTCAGGTACCCACAATGGGGGACCCGCTCGCCAAGTCGGCCTCACGCTCCCTCTCACTCCTGGAATGTGACGAAATCCACTGGGGCTCGCACGCTCGCACACTCACACAATAACACGCCCGTCATACACTCACACACTCACACCCCTGTCATACGCTCACACAGTCACTCACACACACACTCGCATGCAGGCTCGCCCGCCGCGGGCTCCTGACGCACACAAAGTTCCCGCCACCGAACGCACGTGAAGCGGTACGCCTGAAACCTTGAACTCATCCGAGGACACTCCGCCACACACGGGCGGCCTGTTCCTCTTGTCAGCTGTGTTCTCTGTGGTCAATGTGTTTCTGGTTGAGCCGCCACACCCACACACACACCATAAACACTGAGTGTTTGTGATGGTGTGCAGGTGGACTGTATGGGGATGTTTCGGTTGATTTCCTTCTCTCCTCTCTGCAGTGCATACACAGAGACCTGGCCGCCAGGAACGTCCTGGTCACCGAGAGCAACTTCATGAAGATCGCTGACTTCGGCCTGGCCAGAGACGTCCACAACATCGACTACTACAAGAAGACGACCAATGTGAGTCTGAGCTCCGCCCCCCCCCCCCCCCCCCCCACACCCCCACCTCGCCCTGTGTCCACACCCCCACCCTGCACTCCAGAACAGAGCATGTCAAGAACGCTCGGCTTAAAACGTCTCGGAAGACGCATAGAGAAAAGAGACCCTTCAGTCTCGCTCTTCTTCCAATTCTCTCCCTTCACATCCCTTCTCTCTCTCTCTCTCTCTCTCTCTCTCTCTCTCTCTCTCTCTCTCTCTCTCTCTCTCTCTCTCTCTCTCTCTCTCTCTCTCTCTCTCTCTCTCTCTCTCTCTCTCTCTCTCTCTCTCTCTCTCTCTCTCTCTCTCTCTCTTTCTTTGTCTCTGTCTCTCTCTCAGACTCTGTCTCTCTCTCTCTCTCTCTCTCTCTCTCTCTCTCTCTCTCTCTCCTCTCTCTCTCAGAATCTGTCCCTGTCTCTCTCTCTCTCTCTCCCCCCTCTCTCTCTCCCGTTCTCCCTGTCTCCCCTCCTCAGCTTGTGTCTTGGCAGCGGCCGCAGGTTCCCAGGCTGCGAGTGAATGCAGCAGTTTCTCTCTCGCTCTGCCCCCGTTTCCCTCGCTTCCCCGTTCCCTCGCTCCCCCGTCCCCCCTCTGGACCCCCCCCCCCCACAAAGAGACAGACAGACAGTGAGCCGGCCGGAGAGACACAGGGAGAAAGAGAGGGGCTTAAGATATAATTGACATCTCCATAGTGGGCCCAGTGGCATCCATCACTTAGTCCTCATTCTCCATGCATGGCTGCCTTTTTCAATATCCCCACGGTCATGCTGGGGGCATCACAATACACCGGCAACAACAACAACAACAACGACAACAACACACACCAGCGATGTGCAGTGATGCTGATGCTGAGGATGATAAGGATGGACAGTGATTGGATGGGATTGAGACAAACAACAGCAGTTACAGCATCAGTTCCACGCCATTCTTTCACAGGGGGGGCTTTGATTGTGTTAAGCATTCTTATCACAGTTGAAGTGGAGCGAACAGAGAACGATTGTGAGGCTCTCCCAGGGCCACAGACCGCTTTACCTCTCATTGGAGCTACACGTGACCTCATTATCGCCCTCCCTCATACATACATACTGCAACAGCATTAGATCTAAATGCATTGTATTGAAGTCCCTCGAGATTGGTAACGCTGGGTCTAAAATCAGAGAGCTGGGTCTCAGACACTCAGACTGATTGGTAGTCACAGTTCATGCACAGACCTAGATGGAGTCACTTTGAACTCAAAGCATTGTCCTATTTCTTATCGCACTACCACACTACATTATCAGCTGCCCGTCGCGTGCTTACTCGGAGGAGCTGTTGTGTTCTGGGTAAACCCTTCTCTGGTACTCACCATCCGTGTAGTGTAACTTCCACCCCCTTCCTCCATTAAACATTAAACAGAGCAATCGATTCAGCATTCCTACAGGCTACGCTCAGAGGACCTCTGTTTGGGTGGAAGCTAGGAATCTTATCCTTCCTCTGTCGCCTTGTTTACCAGCCCGGAGCGATGGTTCAATAGCGTACTAGGAATGGTGCCGCCCCCCCCACCGCCCTCCACAAGCACACATCACATGACCCCTCTCCTGCCCCCAGATACAGGGCAACAGGGCGAAAGCATCAGAGCACTCTGCTGAAACCAGCCTTTATTTATTTATATATCTGAAACCAGCCGTGGCAGGTCATATGCGTGACATGGTGGCTCCTTGACCTCTGATCCCTAACCTGTGTTTGTGTGTGTGTGTGTCTGATCGTAGGGTCGTCTCCCGGTGAAATGGATGGCTCCTGAAGCTCTCTTCGACCGGGTCTACACACACCAGAGTGACGTGTAAGTACCGCACATACTTTTTTACAATTACATTCAGGGGGTTCAGCAAACGCTTTTATCCAAAGCGACCAGAAGAAAGACTACCAATAACTCTCTGTCGGTACAGTAAGGTTTAAAGAACCAAGGCACAAGCGCTAGGTTAACCCATTCCCCATATACAGCAAAGATAGTAGGCTACACAATGCTAGGTACTATTTTTTAAGTGCAAACGACGTACAGCATACAATAAGTGCGTACATTAAATGCCAGAATGAACAACATACAATAAGTGTGTAAGAGGGGTGAGGAGGGGGATAAGGGGGGAGGCTATGTAGAGTCTAGTTGAACTCCGAACAAGTGAGTCTTGATTCCTCCTGCGGTTCCTCCTCTCTCTTGTTCTCTACTCGCCCCGGCTCTCGTTGTGTTGGTGTGTTTTCAGGGATGGGGGGGGGGTCTTCATCGTGGGGGTGTTGTGTCGTAGTGGGGGTCCGGGCGTTGTTTTCCCCGGGGGCGGGGAGGCAGGTAGGGGGAAGAGTGGGCTGTGGTCAGGGAGGAGCTGGGGGGGCTTTAGGGGCCAGCGACCAGCTTGTAGCCAAAGTGAGGATTTCACGCTCGACTTGTAGCCAATGCCGTGTTACTAATCTGGTGGGCTTCAAAGGCCTGGGAAGGGGGCCTCACCCCCCCCCCCCCCCCCACCCTCCCCCCATCCAGTCCTCTCACAATCCCACCTATGTGATGGTCTGGTATAACTGAATCTAACAACATTCATGTCTGAATGGAACAGAGGTCCGACATGGATGTAGCAATATCCACGCCTTAGTGTTGTCACATTATTGTTTAGAAGTTTAGACATGGATGTACCAAAGTTAAGTCATGGTTGTACCAAAGTCTGGGTGTGGATTTAACACTGTTAATGCCTCAATGTAGTAGCATTGATGTCTGAATGTAACAACACTCAGACCTGAATGTCGTTACCTCGCCCCACCCTCCCAAACCCTTCTCTCTCCTCTCCCAGCTTCCTCCAGCATGTGTCTTTTTTGGCGGCATTTCCATTCCTAAAATACTCATCCCCCCCCCACCCCCACCCCCTCCCCTTCATCTAGTTTGTGATTGGCTGACCCCGCTACAGCGCTCCGGTTCCCTGTCTCCCCAGCTCTTACGGTCGGCTGTCGTTTTAGCTGTTTAGTGTTTTTTTGGCTCCGGAAAAATCATTGAAAAACACGGGGAGAACAAAGCGAAGCATCCCCCCCTTGTGATCCTTTCTGCCGGGTGTTTGAGGCTCATGCTCCCTGACAGTGCTGTTTGAACTTCCTGCTACAAACAATGGCAGCTCGGGGCACGGTGTGTGTGTGTGTGTGTGTGTGTGTGTGTGTGTGTGTGTGTGTGTGTGTGTGTGTGTGTGTGTGTGTGTAGTGTGTGTGTGTGTGTGTGTGTGTGTGTGTGTGTGTGTATAAGCTTGAGTGTATAGGTGTGTGTGTGTGTGTGTCTAGTCACGGGGGTGAAAAGCAGTGGTAGTAGTGGATACACAATTTTCTCAACCAGTGGAGCACTTGATACAAGCTTACGACACTGTGACATGTGTTAGTGTTTGTTTGTGTGTGTCTGTGTGCGTGAAGACACGACACTTTCCATGTAGCCTAGCGCAGCGCCGATCAATAGCGTAGCAGAGCTGAGATTTGTGCTTCGCTCACCACTGCTCACTATCTGTAATTGGCTTTTTCACTGTTATGGAGGGAGGCGGGGGGAGGGAGAGGAGGGGGGAGGGAGGGAGGGAGGAAGAGAGAGAAGAGAGAGAGAGGGAGTGGAGGTGGAAGAGACTGAGGGAGAGAAGGGGAGAAAGCGGGAGAGAGAGGGACGGAAGATGGAAGAGACTCAGGCGGAGAGAGAGGGAGAGAGAGAGAGCACGAGAGAGTGAGAGGGAGGAGAGGGAGAGAGAGAGAGAGAGAGAGAGAGATGAGAGAGAGAGAGAGAAGAGAGGACGAGGAGAGAGAGAGGGAGAGAGAGAGAAGGCAGGAGAGAGGAGACGAGAGGAGAGAGGGAGAGAGAGTGGGGAGGGTGGGGGCAGCTGCGGTAAAAAACCTTGGCTCGAAACCACCGCGACGGATCCATACATGACATCAGACTACATGAATACATGAATCTGGATGAGGTCCCCTGCCCGGGCCCCTGTGTGGGTCTGCGGTGACGGATGGAGCTCTGAGGAGGGGGGGGGGGGGAGAAGGTGAGACGGAGGCCATCCGTCCTCCTGACGGACTGAAAGGGTACTTTGACACACTGGTGCCCAACCTTTAGCGTGAAGTGTACTAAGTGTCGTCAAGACCTTTAGCGGATCACCTCACAGACTGGTAAACACACACCCAGTGGCTGAGCAAAGAGTGCCAACGCACACTCTCCGTACACGAGCGTTACTGCAGGAAGGCCAGGCCATCGGGGAACAACGGAGAGGTATGGTCAGCAACGCTGCGTACGCTCGCAGTGTGTTTATAGGGACACAGGACATCAGTGTGAACGATACGATGGGAAACGTACGATGGAAGGTACACAGCCACAGTATTTTGGAGGAAGAGGGAGAGAGAGAGAGAGAGAGAGGGAGGGAGGGAGGGAGGGAGACAGAGGGAGTGGAGGTGGACTGAGGGAGATAGGGAGGAGAGGTTGAAGAGAGAGTAAGAGAGAGGGAGACAGAGGGAGGGGAGGTGGGAGAGACCCCGGGAGAGGGAGGAGGGGAGGGGACATAAATACTCAGTATTCCCCAGACGGCTGCAGGGCTTGGCGGGAGGCCTGTACGATCACATCATCTCGTATGGATCCATGCTATCACCCGGGATCACTGGCATCGGTAATCGGGTCGTTCACGTGGTCGATACGGCGAGGTGAACGCTGTGATTACAATTTGATGGCCTTCACTCAGTGGTCGCCTTTGAAACATTGACGTTGTCCGCCGGGGAAACTGCCTGCGGACTCCCTAGGGGGAAAAGAGAAAAAAAAAACATTGCTGATTGCATTTTCATGCATTGGTGTATCAAGAATTTCCATGGCAAGACAGAGTTTATGTTTGTAGAAAGCACACGTTGGGGGAGAGATACACAAATGCACACACAGAGAGAGAGAGAGAGAGAGAGAGAGAGAGAGAGAGAGAGAGAGAGAGAGAGAGAGAGAGAGAGAGAGAGAGAGAGAGAGAGAGAGAGAGAGAGAGAGAGAGCCAGGGCCAAGCACGTGGTTGGGAGGGGAGAGGAGCAGATGAACTTCAGGTCTGCCTCTCCTCCTTCATTACCTCAGCTACACCACAGGCATCTCCCTGGGACTGTGTGTAGGTGCGTGCACTCCAGTATTTTTAAGTGCTCATACACATGTAGTGGTGTGTGTGTGTGTGTGTGTGTGTGTGTGTGTGTGTGTGTGTGTGTGTGTGTGTGTGTGTGTGTGAGTGTGTTTTCTCTCCACCTCTTGTTGTTGAAACACTCTTTGTTGAAGACGCACAGACGGCACACAGAACACTCTGGGGGGGAATGAGTCATTGAATCTACGGTTGGGCAGGTATGAGTGGTAACTCTACAGTCAATATGGCCGGCTGGCGGTGACGAATGGGCAGCATTGATGCCTAATGAGAGGAAACTGTACTGCGAGTTAATCATCTACTGGCCGTTTCCCAGCTCGAAGTGGCTGTAGAAGGGTGGTGCTGTGTGCTGGTGTGTAGGCGGTGGTTGTCTTGTGTTGTTTATTCTCTAGGTGAGGTAGTTTAGCTGACTGGACAGTGCAAGGCATTGTTGAGCACCCATTCAGTCCGGGCACTTAATGCACGCACTTATTGAATGTTGTCCGTCCTTGCACTTCAAAAATAGTAAATCGTATAGCGTCTTATCCTAGCTATTTTTGTTGTATACAGGGAATAAGTTAACCTAGTAGTTCTAAATGCGTAGCACTTGGTTCTATGAACATCCTTACTGTACTGACAGCGATATATTGTTGTTTCTCTTTCTCCTGACTGTTGTACTTATTGTAAGTCGCTGAGTCGCTGTTCTGAAACGGTGACCCTAACTCTGACTCTGTGTGTTCCTGTCTCTTCAGCTGGTCGTTCGGGGTGCTGATGTGGGAGATCTTCACCCTGGGGGGCTCCCCGTACCCGGGCATCCCAGTGGAGGAGCTGTTCAAGCTGCTGAAGGAGGGCCATCGCATGGACAAGCCGGGGAACTGCACCAACGAGCTGTACGTTGGTGTCCCTCTCCCGCCTGTCGCCGTGTGTGTTCCTGTAGATTGTTGACTTTCGTGACTGTGTGAATGTGTGACTGTGTGAGTGTCTGAGTGAGTGACCGAGTGTACGAACGGGGGTCGTTCCATTTGAAACAAGAGCTTCTCCCCAGTTTGGTTTGTTTGTTCATCCACTGCTATTAAGCAAGGCACCCTACCCACTAAATCAAACCAGCGGCCATTTGAATCCCATAGCAAACGGGCTAGCCTAGCCTAGCCACGCACAGTTGTTGTGGAGGTCTCCATCAGATCCATGCATCCCAGGGCCTCTCTGGGGCGACTCTGGGGCCCGACCACAGCTGTTCCCCAGTCAGATCCATGTCCCGGGTCACAATGGGCCCTCTCTGGACAACAAACAATGGTGCTGCCCTGCTGAGGGCTCCGAGCAGACCCACCACGGACACACAGCGGAGTGTGTGTGTGTGTGTGTGTGTGTGTGTGTGTGTGTGTGTGTGTGTGTGTGTGTGTGTGTGTGCTGTCTGTCTGTCTGTCTGTGTGTCTGTCTGTGTGTCTGTGTGTAAGTTTGTTCGTGCATATCAGGACACATGGGCAACAGATGCCTTTTTTATCATCCCAGACACTCCTGACGAGCAATTTAGAAGAAGTCAAAGAGACAGTTGATCCAGAGATGAGTAGCAGTGCATTAAACCGACAGAAGAGTAGTATGTGGTCTGATGCTAACGATCCTCTCTCTCGCATTTCTCTGGCTCTCTCTCTGTCTCTCTCCTCTCTCTCTCTCTCTCTCGCTTCTCTCTCTCTCAGATACATGATGATGAAAGACTGCTGGCACGCCATCTCCTCCCACAGGCCAACCTTCAAGCAGCTGGTGGAGGACTTGGATCGCATCCTCACCCTCAACACCAACGAGGTACGAGCAGACCCGGCTGAACACTCCAGACCGCTCTCCCTCTCACAGCTCTACATCAAACCTGAAAAACAAATCGACTCCCAAATGGTCCAAAAAACCCAGCACCCACCTTCACAGCAGAGGGCGAGCCTGGAGTTTGGAGATCCTGGTAGCAGTTAGCACAAAGGAAACCGACTGAAACCTTCCAATTGGCTTCATGCACAGCTCCACGACTTCCTGAAATAAGCCAGCTCGTTTATTTCCCGTCTTACATTATTGGACCAACTGATTAATCCAGGTGTGTCTGACCTCACAACAATGGTCAGACACACCTGGATTAATCAGTTGGTCCAATAATGTAAGACAGGAAATAAACGAGCTGTCTTATTTCAGGAAGTCGTGGAGCTGTGCATAAAGCCAATTGAACACATCATCCACTCTCTATGCAGACCACACCCACTCCCGCCATGACAGGGCAGTTCCAGCCCTCCCATTGGCCAGAGCTCTTAAAGCACTGAAGCGGTGTGCCTGAGACTAGCTCCTGAGACAGGGACCTAGCGAACGAGCAGCCCAATGAGACCCAAGTCCTTCTCTGGAGGCTGGTCAGCTCTGTTGGGTCTGGTCCGTCCTCCCCCTTACTGCTCACCCCTTTCCCCCTCACCGTGAACCCCTTTCCCTCAGCCTGCTGTCCTGGGTGATATCCGCGCTCGCTGGTTGAGGAGAGAGGCCTTCTCTGGAAGTCTGTCAGGCCTGGCCTGCTCTCTATGCAGTCTGGGGCCCCTGCATACTTCATACGCCAGAAAAAGTCTTTGAGCTTTGAGGGCTAAATTTTTTGAGATGTAATAAAGCGCCTTTTTGTCGTACTTTATTCTCTCTTCATAACCCCCCCCCCCCCCTCCCTCCCCCCCCCTGCTTTTTTTGTTGCCCTAAACCACTGGCAGATGTGGACGGCTCTGAGAAATGTGAGCCTCTCCTCACTGGGGGAAAAAAATTGGGCTTCGCTCGATTTAGGAGAGGCAGAGAAGACTTCTTCTTCTTCCTCGCTAATGGTCTCGGTTTCTGCCAAGGAAGAGCGAGAGCAAGAGGGGTTAACCGAGATGAAACGCTCAAAACAACCACAAAGGCTGGGAAATGAATAGCAGAGTGGCCTGTGGTCGTCATGCAGCCTCTTTCTGATTTATGTGTTATATTTTCTGTGAGTGTGTGTGTGTGTATGTGTGTTTATATGGGCTCGGTGGGTGTGGTCGCAGCCTCTACTTAGATTTTTTTCTGGTTGCCAGCGCTTTGGTTTTGGTGGACCAGTTTCAAATGTCCATTTTACTTCAGCTGAAGCAGAGAACAAGCTCATAAATGGGTGTTGCGTGTGTGGGACACAGAAAAAAAAAAAAAAAACGTCTTTGCAATGTGACTTTAAAAGCAATTAAATAGAAAAAAGCAACCATTCCAAAATATTAGGACTGTAATATTCGCCTATTCAGTCTGAATCCAGATGGCTGTGTTGAGGCGTGGGTCTGCCCTCCATCTTAGTGCCCTCTGGAAAGTCCCCCGTTCTCTGTGAGGTTCTCGAACGCTGAACCAATGTTCCCCTAGTGGTTCCTCTGGGTTTTTGTCTACTTTTTTCATTTATTTTCTTCATATTCAATGAATGTTTCTTTCTCTCACTCTGTGAATGTGTGTGTGTGTGTTCCTGTGTGTGTGCGTGCTTGCGTCTGTGTGTGTGTGTGTGTGTGTGTGTGTGTGTGTGTGTGTGTGTGTGTGTGTGTGTGTGTGTGTGTGTGTGTGTGTGTGTGTGTGTGTGTGTGTGTGTGTGTGTGTGTGTGCATGCGTGCCTGTTTGTGTGTGTGTGTGTTTGCATCCCTGTGTGTGTGCCTGTGTGCGCGTGTGTGTGTGTGTTTGTGCCTGTGTGTGTTTGTGTGTGTGCTTGTGTGTGTGTGTGTGTTGTGTGTGTGTGTGTGTGTGTGTGTGCATCCCTGTGTGTGTGTGTGTGTGTGTGTGTGTGTGTGTGTGTGTGTGTGTGTGTGTGCATGTGCTGTGTGTGTGTGTGTGTGTGTGTGTGTGTGTGTGTGTGTGTGTGTGTGTGTGTGTGTGTGTGTGTGTGTGTGTGTGTGTACAGGAGTACCTGGACCTGTGCGCCCCAGCAGAGCAGTATTCTCCCAGCTTCCCGGACACGCGCAGCTCCTGCTCCTCCGGGGACGACTCTGTGTTCTCCCACGACCCCCTCCCCGAGGAGCCCTGCATCCCCAAGTACAAGCACATCAACGGGGGGGTCACCACATGACTCCTGCATCCCCTGGCCCCCTCGCCCTCACCTGCCTCCAACCTCCTCCCCAGTCATTCAGCCAGTCGGCCAGCCAGGAAGCCAGCCAGCGAGCCAGCCACCCAGTCGGCCGGTCGACCAGCTAGAAAGCGCGCCAGCAAACCAGTCAGCCAGTCAGCCGGCCTGAAAGCCAGCCAGTCGGCCGGCAAGCCAGTCACCCATCGCTCTAAGCCCGCCCTGGTCCCCCCTCCTTCCCCCCCTAGGTTGAACACACCCCACCGCCCACCTCCCCAGTAACACAGAGACCCTGTGTGCAAACGGATCCCTCACTTCCTGCCACGCATTTTACCCATGAACCCCTCTGGCTCACCCCATGGACTAAAGGACCTGGACCCAGGCTCGCTCGGGGTTGGTCGCAGTGGTGCTGCTCCCCCACCCTCCCCCTCCCCCTCCCTCCCCCCCCCCCCCCCCCCTCCCCTACCCACCGCACACAAGGGAATGTTGACGTGTGCGCACAAAGACACACATCGTATACGCGCGCACGCGTGTCCGAGGAGCAGACGAGAGGAGCTTTGGGCGTGAATCTCTATCGGAGATGGACTGAATACGTTCTCACAGGGGACCTCTCCTCACTCACCTCTGTTGACCCATTAAGCCCCGCCCTCTCACCCCCTCACCCCCTCACTCACTCACACAGGTTCACTTTGCTTCTTGTGTTTGAATCCGGAGGGCTGAGATTCCTCTGGAAGAAACCGTGGCACTTATTGCGTCATTCCGGCTGCTGGCATTCCAAGACTTTGAGAGTAGCTTTTTGTTAGTTTGTTCTCCCCACCCGCCCCCACCGCCTGGAGCAATGCATGCTGGACCATAGCGAAGTGGACCGTGGAAAGTTTAACCATGGGACCGTGCAGACCTGGGGTGAAG
>OLKM01002085.1:16434-21434 GCA_900291075.1 Melanogrammus aeglefinus | reverse complement strand
ACACACACACACACACACACACACACACACACACACACACACACACACACACACACACACACACACACACACACACACACACACACACACACACACACACACACACACACACATACACACACACACACACACACTCACATACACACTCACACACACACACAACACACACACACACACACACACACACACACACACACACACACACACACACACACACACACACACACACACACACACACACACACACACACACACACACACACACAGGCACACCACACACAGATAAACACACATTAAACCAAACCCCGTTCACATTGAGGGTGGGGGGAGGGAGGAGGAAGGGGGGGGACGGACGGTAAGCTAGAGGGTGACTTAAAGTTTAACAATGCTTAATGTTTTACCACCGGTGACCGCCAAACCAACCACCTAATCCCTCCCATAACTCTCTCTCTCTCTCCCCTCTCTTTGTCTGTCTTTCTCTGGCTCTATCTGTCTCTCACTCTGCCCCTCTGTCTCTCTCTCTTTGTCTCTTTCCCTCTCTCTCTTTGTCTGTCTCCGTCTTTCTTTGTCTGTTTCTCACTCGGCCCCTCTACGTCTGCCTCTCGGTCCCTCTCTGCTTCTGTCTCTCGGTCCCTCTCCCTCTTTCTCTCTGTGTCTCTCCCTCTCTCTTGCTCTCTCTCTCCCTCTCTCTTTGTTCTATCTGTCTCTCTCTCTGTCTCTCTCTCTGTCTCTCTGTCTCTGTCTCTCTCTCTCTCTCTCTCTCTCTCTCTCTCTCTCTCTCTCTCTCTCCATCACACACATTGGGCGTCATTCCAAATCAACTGTATATTTGTTGTAATCACTTTATTAAAACAACCACCATCTTGCTATTATTTGATTCTCTGTAATTCACACCAGAGTCTTTCTCTACGTCAGGGTGGGGGTGGGGGGGAGACATGGGTGGGGGCGGGGTCACCTATCCATCAAGGCAGTGTGTCCCCCCGCCCATCCATTTGCATTGAGCAGCAGATAATGAATGGTTCACCGCTGGGTCAGAGCTCCATCACCCAGGGCTCTCCTCCTGGATGATGAAGGGTTCGCAGGCACCAAGCCTGCCTCGGCATGGACGGATAAACAAGGAGAAACGTGTGTGTTTGTGTGTGGTGGTTGGGCGTGTGTGTGCGTGTGCGTGTGCGTGTCCTAGTAGATTCATATCTGTGTGAATGTGCAGATGTGTGTTTTGCTGGTCCTCAGATTGACCTATTTTTTTTTTTACCAACGGTCCAGTTGTTTCTGAGTTGTGGTTGGAAAGTGAAAGATCACAGCCTTATTTTGTTTATGTCAGAGGCTTCAAAATGACCACTTAGGTTCTATTGTCACAGGCCTGGAGCAACCGGTCAGACAACATTGAGCTGTTTAGAGTATGACAACATAGAGCTGACAAAACATAGTGACTAATGTTATGCAAACGTTGCCATAAAGCTTTGAATAAGTTGTCTGTCGGCAATGTTGGCGATTTGACACCATTCTACGTATTCCTGGAAAATCCAGTAACTAAGCGGAAAGTGTGCAACGCTAAGTGTCCTGCTGTCAACATTTAAAACACATAAGCTGGACGCATACCCCAGCATCACACTTAGCCCCTTACATCGCTCTGACTGTGGCATGTGTTTTACGCCATTGGGTGTTTCTTAGACGTGAATGTAGACTTCGTCACTATGTTTCCTACCCCAGTGTTGCCAATCACAACACTGAGCCCACTGCTCCCAATGCTTCACCCCACTCCCGGCCTCCAGTGATGAAGTAAGCAGAGACGTCAAAGGTCGCGAACCCTGACTCATACCGACGAGTGACGATGCGATGCAAATGTGAAGTAAGGCCATTATAATGGATTCAGCGGATTAAAAAGGTACAGCCCAGTGATGTTTTGTGCTTACGAACCAATTGTGACAAACTTCACCACCCACCATCTTAGTTTTAGGAAAATCCACATCACCTGTAATCAGTAATTGCTGCCTCGTAAATGTCTCCACATTGTAATTACTTCTGTGCTGTTTCGGTGAGGTCACCGTTATTTTTTTTCAAAGTTTTAAGATTTAAGAAGGATAAGGTATTGCTGCCAGCGGCCTGATACGTACCAGATCAGTAACACAGCACATTTATACCGACCTGTTGATCCATTTCAGCTAACACTGGCCTACTTAGTTCCCCAAATAAAACAGGGAGATGTTGTTGGTGTAATGAGATAATGATGAAGAGGAGAAGGCACCATCTGGATGAACCCTGGTCAGGTCGTCTCGCCCGGCTACAGGCCTCGTCAAGCGCTGGGGATGATTACAGAGCAGAGCTTTAATGCTACACATGAGGAGTAGGCCTTCATATTATGATGAAGATTATTATTGCTAGTATTATTGGTACTATTACTAGTAGTAAGTAGTAGTACGTTTTTGTTGTTTTTTTTGCTTCAATTCTTTATTACTGTCGTGTTCTTTCTCTCCTTTACTTTAAGATTGGTCCTGATGAAAGACACATTATTATTACTAGTATTAGTAGTAGTGGCAGTATTAGTATTATTAGTGGTAGTAAGAGTAGTAGTAGTAGTAATAGGAGTAGCATTAGTAGTAGTAGTAGGAGTAGAAGTGGTAGTCGTGGTTTTATTAGTAGCAGGCGTAGTAGTAGTAGTAATAGAGCAGTGGCTATTGGTAATTTCATTTAGATAATTCTTCTGTTTCTGGATTCCATGGAGGGATAAGGCTGATGACAATTTAGTATATTGGATACAAAGTAATCGGTTATATGAATGAAGTGAGTCCTATAGTTTGCTTAGAGTTCCATCCATATTGAGTCTCCCACGATGTCTGGCTGTCTGTGGGTACAGTGTCCAGTGACAGAGGGGTCTGTTGGGGCCCTCGCTGTTTACAGAACAACGTCCGGGCCCTCGATACAGACCTCTGTGAGACGGACAGGATGGAGAGATATACGTCTGTTTGTGCATGCAGGACAGTTAAACACTCGGCACTGTGACTGACACATGAGCAAACACAGTATCAGGCCAATAAAAGCTGCTGTATGAAAAAAAAGGCCCGTAAATTATGTTTAATTGAAACTGTGCTGAAGTGCAGTTTGTCAAGGCTATTGCTCCCCAGGGGGGCTCCCCATGCACACAGACATACCCTCGCACACACATACACAGGCTGGTCTGAACACACACACACACACACACACACACACACACACACACACACACACACACACACACACACACACACACACACACACACACACACACACACACACACACACACGCACACACACACACACACACACACACACACACACACACGCAGGCTGCTCCAAACATACGCAGACACACACATACACAGGCTGTCCTAAAAACACATGTGCATAAACACACACATACAGAGACTGTTCCAAACACACACACTCACGCACACAGACTCACACACAGACGAATACACGCACACACACACACGCACGCACGCACGCACGCACACACACACACACACACACACACACACACACACACACACACACACACACACACACACACACACACACACACTCACAGGCTGTTCTGATAGGGTGGAAAAGGAACAGGAAGAGGTGGTGGAATAAGGGAGGTTATAAATGTACTCCAGATCCAGTGTGTGCCTAAGATAACACATTAACGATGAACCAACAAAGCTAGAAAACACAATGTTTTTTAGGTTGTTTATGACACTAGGTCTCACAGAGCAAGGTGTCCCTTCGGCCCTTTCTGGAGAGTTTACCTGTATGGACAGGTAAGCTGTGCGTTGACTGTGGTGACCACATAGCACTCTGATAGGCTGGATTTCCTTACAGAACCCGCCCCCAAATGGCCATGATTCGTTTGAACTCCTGCACTTCAATGGATGAAACTTCTGTAGCAACTGGGTTAAACAAAACGTTAACATTGCATTCGTTTTATCCAACTAATTAAAAAGATGGGTCCAGACTGCTGCTTTGATTTACATTCAACCTAGTTTAATTACAAATCAACCTCACACACCTCTCCCCACTCAGCCAATCAGAGCTGCCTGCTACAGCTGACCTATTTATCACCTCTCAGCCTCATCTTGTGTCATCCCCACCCAAGCCTCTTTAAATAGACCCTCAGCCGTCACGGTTGTCAATGCGCAGCAGGATCGCCGTCGCGTACCGCGTCTATAAATGTTCCGCATAGATCGCCTCGTCGGCGTTGTCAAAGTTAAGTTCACTTAAGTTTACTTTACAACTTGTGCTAATTCACATTGAGCCGCTGTGTGTGTCCAGCCCGTATTATCCCTCGACTGTTCCCTTTAGGGGACCCCTTCCTTCCCTGCCTGGAACCACCCTTCATTGCCTAACACACCACCTTTCAGTGCCTGACACCATCTTTCAGTTCCTCACACCGCCTTCCCTCCCTGGCACTACCCTCCCCTGTCTGACACCTCCCTTTCCTGTCTGACACTACCCTCCCTGCCAGACTCCACCCTAGTCTGCAGTAAAGTTCCTCAAAGGGCTAGCTAGATGATTGTGAGTTCTGTCGGCCATGTTGAAGTGTTCAGAGGGAGCAGAGCGAGTTCGAGTTTCAGAGTATACTTTCTGGAAATGTTTCAGTCTTTAATCTCTCCCTCGCCCTCTCTCTCCCTCTCTCGCCCTCTCTCTGTCTGAGTGTGTGTCTCTCTCTGTAAGCAAGTGATGTCATTAATGGTCTGTGTCAGTCAGGAGCGGCTGTACCTGCAACAACAGGCCTCTGCTGAGTGTCCTGCCCGGGCAAGACGGAATAATTACAGCTCCTGACTTAATCGCTTACCTCAAAGCTGCTCCTCGCTGCCAAAGTAATTATTTTTATCTTGTACTCTCTCTCTTTCTCTCTCTCTCTCTTTCTCTCTCTCTCTCTCTCTCTCTCTCTCTCTCTCTCTCTCTCTCTCTCTCTCTCTCTCTCTCTCTCTCTCTCTCTCTCTCTCTCTCTCTCTCTCTCCCCCTTTGCTCCCCCC
>OLKM01002084.1:75817-85985 GCA_900291075.1 Melanogrammus aeglefinus | reverse complement strand
GAGGTGGTCGGAGGTTCCTTGGCTTTAGAAACGCATTGTTTCGATCGAAACCCGTTTTATGTTTTTTGTTTTAGGTGGCACTCAGTGTGAATGCTTTTCCCACTTACACGCTCGCTCTCTCTTTTACCATACAAGAAATACCTAAAGATTATGGGCATCTCACGTACCTTCAGCACAGTATATGAAGCATAATCAGAGGTGGTAACGCTTGAGTTACTTCTATATCCAGGTGGCTCATAAATGACCCAGGGTTGTAGTTCCTCTTTTCCGCTACTCATTCCCCCATGCTCTCTGCATCATCCAACACACCAGCTCCCTCTGTGGCCCCCGCTAGAGCCGAATAAAGAGCTTGTCTGACAGGTGCTGCAGACCCAAGACAGTCCCCAGGACAGATCTCGGGACAGATCCCGGGACAAAGAGACGGATGAGGAAGAGGGGGGAAGTGAGAGAGATTAAGTCTGTGATGCACAGATTGTATATGTTCCTTCTTTTTCATTTACAATGTATAGAGAAGGCGGAGAGAATAGGGGAAGAGAGAAAGATTAAATATTGGATATATCTGGCATCATGCTCAGTTTTTTACGGCCGTTTAATGGATGTCAGAAGTGTTGACTCAGCAGAAACTGGTTGGGACTGGCTTTGTTTCTCAAAGGAAATCCCTGGGAAAAGTGCAAGGAAAGCGCTTTGAAAACACAGTACTGGTTGAAAGCCATGCATTGATGTCTCTCTGTTCTGTTTGTTAATGTACTGTGGATACTCCAGTTACTAGTGCCAAACATGGCCAGTATGCAGTCATGAGCCACTAAGAAGGATTGGGTGAGGGTGCAGAGGGGAGAAAGGCCATGTGTTAGTAACTCGGTTATTTAAGAAGCGAAAAGCAGAGCCTTGCAGCCAAACGTGAACCAACTCTCCACCCACTCTGACCCTTTTGCTGGCTCTGGATGGAGCTCTGGCCATTAAGAGGCATGGGGCAGAGGGTTGGCTGGTTGCTGTATGGGGCTGTGAGCTGTGTTGAGCCCTCATTGCAGTCAAGGACCACCCTGCTTCACTCTGCTCTCATAAAACACACATGCACACTTTGGCTTTGTTCTCCTTTAATGCTCACCTTCATGCATGTATACGTGCAAACACACACACAAACACATATCATACCGTACTATATCATACCGTACTATATCATACCGTACTATATCATACTGCACTATATCATACCGTACTGTATCATACTGCACTATATCATACTGCACTATATCATACCGTACTATATCATACCGTACTATATCATACTGCACTATATCATACCGTACTGTATCATACTGCACTATAATCATTACTGCAACTATATCTATACTGCACTATATCATACCGTACTATATCATACCGTACCTATAATCATACTGCACTATATCATAACCGTACTGTATCATTACCGTTACTATATCATTACCGCACTATAATCATACTGTGCACTATATCATACTGCACCTATATTCATAACCGTACTATATCATTACTGCCACTATATCATACCGTTACTATATCATCATAACCGTACTGTATCATACTGCACTATAATTCATACTGCACTATATATCATACCGTACTATATCATACCGCACTATATCATACTGCACTATATCATACCGTACTATATCATACCGTACTATATCATACTGCACTATATCATACCGTACTGTATCATACCGTACTATATCATACCGCACTATATCATACTGCACTATATCATACTGCACTATATCATACCGTACTATATCATACTGCACTATATCATACCGTACTATATCATACCGTACTGTATCATACTGCACTATATCATACTGCACTATATCATACCGTACTATATCATACCGTACTATATCATACTGCACTATATCATACCGTACTATATCATACTGCACTATATCATACCGCACTATATCATACCGTACTATATCATACCGCACTATATCATACTGCACTATATCATACTGCACTATATCATACCGTACTATATCATACTGCACTATATCATACCGTACTATATCATACCGTACTATATCATACCGCACTATATCATACTGCACTATATCATACCATACTATACGATAGTGTACTATATCATACCGTACACTGTACTATATGATACCGTACTATATCATACTATATCATACCGATCTAAATCATATCGTAGATATATTAAAAATAATACTATACAGTATTTGATGGGTGTCAATAACTAAAGAGGTTGATGTGGGCTGCCAGAGGGTTACTGGTTTAATCCTGTGGATTAATAGGAGGATGTAACTGCAGAGCACTACCCGTTATACTGTATATCCCCACACTGCATCATATCACATCCCTATCACAACCATCTCTGCTTCTACTATTTATAAATGACCATCCTGCATCATATCACATCCCTATCACAACCTAGATGCCGATGATCTCTCTCCTTCCCTCATTTTATGAGTGGGATTATCCAAGCCTCTCTTCCTATCAGAAGTTAGAGCAGCAGAGGATGGCACTTCCCCTGGTATCAACCTCTTCTCTTGCATCTCCCAACAGGGCCCGCTTAGGGACAGCTCTGCCTCCCTCACTGCTCTCTCATGGTATTTAACCATATCACAGTTCTACCTGACGGCCAGGTCCGGAAGGTACACAAACCTCAAACTCCCTCCCATAGTCTTGGTCTGAAATGGTGTATCATCAGCAGCTCAGCATGCTGAGTGGTGTTCCTGCAGAGCGGCTCCTCTTGGGAGGTAGTGGGTGGGCAGATGAGTTTGAAGCAAACAGGGGGGGCCGTGTCTCCACGCCGTGCGGCACGGAGTGGAGCGCGCCGTCCTCGGGGACCGCACAACGCTCGGATTCACCTTGAAGGACAATAGGAGGAGCAACAGAATGCATGTGCAGGGGAGGGTTCTACTGCCACAAGCAGAAAGCAGCCAGCCCAGCCCCGGTTGAAAGGCATAGAGGCTGAATGGGTTCCAGCATGTGGTTTCCAGATTTGTAGCAGATTTCCGATCATACAAATACAACCTTTCCTGGAGTGTCTAATTTTGTGTGTGTGTGTGCGTGTGCGTGTGCGTGTGCGTGTGCGTGTGTGTGCGTGTGCGCGTGCGTGTGTGTGTGTGTGTGTGTGTGTTTGGGTCTTTGGGTTGGTGGCAATGCTCAGCGGTCTGTTTTATATCTTCTGGTTAGTTTTGTGTCTTTACGTGTGTGTGTGTGTGTGTGTGTGTGTGTGTGTGTGTGTGTGTGTGTGTGTGTGTGTGTGTGTGTGTGTGTGTGTGTGTGTGTATGTGTGTGTGTGTGTGTGTGTGTGTGTGTGTGTGTGTGTGTGGTGTATTGTGTGTGTGTGTGTGGGGGGGGTATATAAGAGAGCATCACCCAACCATTGTGATAACTTGATTCCCACTATTTCTTCAGGTATTTCATCATAGGAATCACTGACTTATTTAATATATCTTATTTAATCCGGTTTTCTTTGTACGCATGTACTTGAATTTACACTGCTACCTATACTGTTGAGTTTCTAAGTCGGTTTGTGCATCTTTCTAGGATGTTCTGATGTACCCCCACAGTCAGTAGACACAATAAAGAGAAACCCACAACCCTACACACAAATACTAATCCACCCAAACTGGCAGTTCTTGCTGTATTCCAAAATGCACATGATTACACAGCAAGGCAAACATTCTAGGAGAGAGCTCGGCAAACTTTCCTTTTCAATTGACGCTCTTAAATGTGTTGTGTGTTGTGTGTGTGTTGTGTGTGTGTGTGTGTGTGTGTGTGTGTGTGTGTGTTGTGTGGTGTGTGTGTGTGTGTGTGTGTGTGTGTGTGTGTGTGTGTGGTGTGTGTGTGTGTGTGTGAATGTGTGTGTGCGTGAGCGGTTGGTCTCCTGCCAGGATATTTAGTCTTAGCAAGAACAACAGCTTAGCAGTGCCAAGCTAGGTCACCTCTAATCACTTCCAACAAGCAAGAGTCAACTCAAATCTCTCTCCAACGTTTCCAGGTGACCCCTTAAAGGGGTCATGCATATTTATTTAATAGGTTTACATGCGTTTTTGTTAAAAAATACACCTTATTATTCTCGCAATGTTCATTGCTGCAGAACTGATTTCACTCTTTTGCCTCCTCCCGAAAAGCCGGCTCTGATTGGTTTGCTGGCCGACTCTCAACGCTTGTCTCCAAAATCTCCTGCCTCCATGACCCGAGCTGCTGTAAACATTGCCCGTAACAATTGCTTTAGTTCAGCTGTAACTTTTTGAGCCCAAAACGCTCCATAGAAGGAATACAGGGAATTCCCATACAGGGAATCCGGTATTCTCGGGACCAGAACCGAACTCCGAACTCTCTAGCTAACTAGCATTGTTGGAGGATTGGCTGAACTATCCTTGAAGCAAGACCAAGTCAGAGAAGAGAAGAAGTCTTGACTTGATTCAGGCAGTTCAGTGGCAGAGAGGTACTCACTTTTGCGTGGAGTGTGCTCAGCTGAGCTGTGCAGTTTAGCACACCTTCTACATGGATAAAAGAGCTTTGTAACACGCACAAAAAAACAAAATATCTGCAAAAACGTAGTATGACCCCTTTAAGTTGTGGACTTTTTGACACTTTGACTTTTGACGTGTTAGCGTAGCCTCTCAAATATCACGGTTTACGCTCTACAATACTATCTGAGAGACAGAGAGACCAAGAATACCAGAGGTTTTACCAGCAAACATGAACAGAAACCTTAATACACATGAATGCAATCACTTGAGCTCACTAACCCACACAAGCACATTCAACCATATGCACCAACATCGGGCCCTTTTATCAGATATTATGAAACCAGGAACTTACAAACCGTTTTTTATCATCTGGGCATGCAATTATAATCCAATACATTGTAGGAGCCTCATGTTTTTCTTATTAAAGTTTATTAATTTGGTATAAGCTTTCATCCTCGGTTTATAAGCGTCACAACTTGCTGAATGCCAGAGCTTGTTGAGCAAGTTTTCCCCCGCTGTTAGCTATGTAAACAGCTATGGACCACAAACACATAGACACACACCCATGCACACACACACACACACACACGCACGCACGCACGCACGCACGCACGCACGCACGCACGCACGCACGCACGCACGCACGCACGCACGCACGCACGCACACACACACACACACACACACACACACACACACACACACACACACACACACACACACACACACACACACAAATCACAAGAAAAAGTAGAATTTGAAGAAATCTATACGTGTTTTCAATGAATGTGTTTCAAACATTAATTATTGAATAAAAATTTGCTATCAGTTTGTTTGCCTTTCTCATAATTGCTGTCTTTTGTCTGTCATAGAAAAAACACAACAATTTGGATAGAAATAGAGATAGATAGGCTGGATTTATGTACAGATGGATAGACAGACACATAGATATGGATACATGTATGCATAGAGTAGAGATAGGAGAAAGAGAAGGGATGGACGCCGAGAGGAGTGGGTTCAGGCGTGTCTGTGTGTAGATTTCACTGGAGCAGCAATATGACGAGAGCTCTTTCATTTCTCTCTCTCCTCCTCCACCTCCTCCTCCTCCTCCTCCTCCTCCTCCTCCTCCTCCTCCTCCTCCTCCTCTCCTCCTCCTCCTTCTCTCCACCTCCTCCTCCTCCTCACCTCCCCTCCTCCCTCTTCCTCCTCCTTCTCTTCATAAACCCCAGTGTGCTTTACACCACATCTGGGGGCCAGATGTCTATCTTTACTCTTCCCCCCTTTCCTGCTCTCCCAACCCCCCCCACCCCCCCTCCGCTCCTCCACCTGGTTCCAGACCACCCACACTGAAAGCATTACGGCGGTGGCCCACCAGCAGAGAATGTGTGTGTGTGGGGGATGGGGGGTGGGGGTGGGGGGTGCGTGTGTGTGTGCGTGTGTTTGAGTGTGTGTGACAAGGGAGCAGTCACTAAATTAAATGTGATAATAATTAAATATTAAATTATGATTTATATATATATTATAAATTTAAATATATTATATTGTATTATACTTGGGAATGTAATTGACCAAAAGTAATTTGTGTATTATTATTATACATTTTCATTTATTTATTATTATTAGATTTAAAGATTCAACGTTTTATTTCCATTTTCATTAACCATGTCCATTTCTAAAGGCAGATTTACTATTTCCTGTAATGGTTAATTAAATGCTATTCAATTTGGGACTTCAATAAAGCATTTAAATTTGAATTCCAACAGAGAGAGTATTACATCCTATTCAAAAGACAATAGCTTCAATCGATGTCTTCTTTATTGACAATAGGCTTGCTATATAGACTCAGTCTCAATCGAAAAACTTTTGACTCTTCAGAGATTTATAGAGTAATCATACGTTTTGTGACAAGTTGGTAATCAAGCATTTGTCTCCCTCTAGTGGTACACTGGCACTTCTGATGTCGTACCGCTTCAAGAGCCCTCCTTACAGGCCTTTATCACAGAGGGGAAAATAGAAGAGACGTAAACAACAACAAAGAGCCATTATTATGGCTTTTTATGCCAGTGCCCATATTTAACAGCATAAGATAATCCTGTGGTCGCCCTACCATTAGAAATCTTTGCTGAAGACATATTTGTATATCTGAACCAACCTAAGTTGGTATAAAAGCATGAATAAGCTATGTCCCTGCAGGTTTCATTTTCTGAACCCCATGAATGTCAAACCGAAAATATATGAATTGGAATAATACCATGTCCGTGACTAGATACGCTAATCATGAACTGCAACAAAGCATTTGTACCCTAAACTGTTTTCAGAATACACTGCAATAATAAAACAAGTGTATACAGACATGCTTGTGTCTGGGGCTCCCCCCCCCCCCCCCCCCCCCCGCATCTGAGTTGTCAAATTCAAATGAACGAGTCACAAACAGGAACCAGGAGCCCAGCACCAGTGAGCTGTGAGGAGCGTTGAACTGGTCAGAGCCCAGCACCAGTGGGCTGTGAGGAGTGTTGAACTGGTCAGGGAACTTTGGACAGTGGAGCTGCTGATGATGAGGAATATGAAAGGGTTGGGAGGGGGGGGGGGGCTCATGGTGACCTCAGAGTAGATCAACAAACACACGAAACCCATCATTATTATACAACGACAAAATAAATCACAGAAACAAACACACCACCAAAAGCTCAAACACAGACAGTCAGCCCCCCCACACACACACCCAAACACACACCAACCAATGCTCACACAAACACCCACCAATACTTTCTTTCTCACAAACACACACACAACAACCCATAACATATCGACTTGCAAATGTGCAAGTCTGTTCATACTTAAATGGCTGTATATGTGTGTGTGTGTGTGTGTGTGTGTGTGTGTGTGTGTGTGTGTGTGTGTGTGTGTGTGTGTGTGTGTGTGTGTGTGTGTGTGTATGTGTGTGTGTATGTACGTGTGGTTGTGTGTGTGTGTGTGTGTCAATGTGTTTGCGTGTGCCTGTGTGTCTGTGTGTGTGCATGTGTGTATGTGTGTGCATCAGTGAAGGCTTCTCCAGTGGGGAGAGGGAGGAAGATCCTCCCTAACATTGTTGAGAATAAAAAAAAAAATTGCCCAGACAACTTTAATGAATTAATGCCCTTAAATATGACTACTTTATGCATTTGAATATATAATGTTTGTTTCCCTGGGTACATTAGCTCCCCCTATCGCCTATTGACAATTACTTCAGAGAGGAAGGTCCTCCCTCGAGTTGGGTCTGTCTGCGTCCTGCAAGACGGAGGCGTAACTTGTAGTAGGAGGCGTAACTTGTAGTCGGAGGAGGCGTAACTTGCACTAGGAGGCGTAACATGTAGTCGGAGGCGTAACTTGTAGTCTGAGGCGTGTCTAGTACTTTTCTAAATCGCGGAAGTGATCTGTATGTAGCAGTGGTGCGCGGGTACATAAATGACCGGTAATAAATGACTGGTAAATTTACTTACCGTCATGAATATCGGAAGACCCGACTTCAATGAAGATCTCGTGTGAACCGTGATTTACAACGCTTTTTGTTTACCGCGAAAAGAGAAAGATCTCGCGTGGACCGCGATTTAGAAAAGAACAAGTTAGCCTCCTAGTGCAAGTTACGCCTCCGTCTTGCAGGACGCAGACAGATAGGCCTACTATTGGCTCCCTCAGCCTCCGTGACTCCCATAATTAATTTACCCGAAGTACTGGTGGCCGGTGAATAACATGTGTTTCAATGGGAGAGAGGAGGAAAGTCCTCCTCTGAGTGGGTGGGACCTAGGGGCGTTTTCACACGGGCAGTCTTTTTTTATTAAAAAACACCTGACCCGAGCGGTTTTTTACCAACTAAAAAACTGACGGGGTGGTTTTTTCTAGAGCACATTACAAATCGGTTAAACTGTCGGAACACTGTTCGGTTAGCGTATCAAAGTGGTTTGGCTACACTACTTGAATCAGTATCACAATGTCGAGGATGAGAAAAGTAGCCCTTGTTTTGGCGTTAGATGCCAACGACGATAACGACAAACCTTCCCGTTTGTGGGTGCACGATATTTAACGGGGACGGCAGCAGTACGGGGCATATCATAGTACACTGTCCCATAGTATAGTGTCCCAAAATCCCAGATACTCTCCTTGTGATATATGTTGTGGTACAACTTGTTGGTCATGTCGTATAGCTCGACATGTTCACTTAAAAGGACAACCAGTTGCTCCGTCGGAAAAGACTTTTTGGTTTGGGTCGCCATTCTTCTTTCCTAGTGACGTAAGTGCTCGTTCATTGGTCAGCTGGCAAAAAACTGCCTGACGTCGGGTGCTTTTTCTTGGCGAGTTGAACTTTTCTCAACTTGAAAAACCCAGAGCGAGCGGTGAAAAAAAACCCCGCTGGCAGCGGTGTTTTTAAAAGCACCCAGGATGTTTTTACAAAAACACTCTGTACCATAGGAATATAATGTAAAACATCCACCCGCACCGGGCAGTTCACACTGCCCGTGTGAACACTAGGCGTCTGATTCGCGCAAAAATCTATTCGGGCTGCGTTATGAACCAATAAGCAGGATCCCTTTCTGGTGAGCAGTGTTGCCAGATTGGGCAGATTTCCCACCCAATTAGGCTACTTTTTACCACGTTAGGCCGTGTTCCACCACATCTAGCAATTTTTGTAATAGGGAAAACGAACCCAAATAGCAACGAACCCATTTTAGACCCGACGTTAATCGCCTTCTACGTATCCAGGCTAGAGCCCATTAGAAATGTCGTAGATCTCGACATGTTCCGTTATGTTCTGTTACAGAGGACATTGTTCATGTTTAATTACAAAGCATTCCATTCATTGACTTACAGCAGCGCTAAGTTAGCGACCAAAGAAAAGGTAGATCACTTTGCAAAATCGAGAACACCAATAATAATGGCAACGTCAGTGTTGTGGGTGCTACATGGTTTGCTAGGTCCTCATGGCTTACTGGTAGCATTACTAGCAATCGACTGTATCGCTGACCGTGTTTACTCATGAATAATGGCAAATCTCCAACATGGGCTGTTCATGGTTTCACTGATGTCAAAAATCTTGATAGGGCAACCAAACGCCACGACAAGTGTCAAGTTGGTGCTGCTACGACATTCCTTGCTAGGCACATTGCTAGGTTTGAAATAATGTCGTTATTTTACTAGTTTGTTACTCTGACCGTTTTCTTTTGATATTGTGGAAAGGGTGTGAAGAGGGTGAATGATTCAGAGCATGCCACATTTTAAAAAATAGGCCCAGGTTTTTTTATTTACTTGTACAAATCAAGAGTAGGCCTGATTTCACTAATGGGCTTTGCATCCTTTCCTTCTGCACTTGTATACCATTTCAAAGACATGCCGCCCACCAGCTTTCAAATTACAGTGATGCCACTGGTGGCTTTGTATCAATTTTATTCACATAACTATCCCTCCCTACTCTTTTGTAGTTCACCAAAACACCCTGAAACAAATTGAGTCTCACATTCTTATGCCACCATACACCAACAGTGCAAGCAGGCCAATGGCAACCAAGCGCGCAGTCCTTCCTCCCACTTTAAAAACCACCAGCCGCCACTGGTGTGCATGTGTGTGTGTGTGTACGTGTGCTTGTGTGTGTTGATGCGTGTTACTACAGAACACCTGTGGCTGTAGTGTGTATATATCCTGTTTTTTGATA
>OLKM01002084.1:68317-70817 GCA_900291075.1 Melanogrammus aeglefinus | reverse complement strand
CCTTTTCTGAAATCATTCCCAAATCAGGTCAGTATCATCATTGCTAAGTATTACAATATGATTACATTATCCATATTATTACAATATTAGCGTAATGCAGTTCCAATGATAATAATAGTATTAATAATAATTAAATTATTATATTAATTTTGCTGTCTAAGAAGTTTAGTTGAATAACTTACTTCCATTATGCCAATATCCAAATATTTCTCAGACAAACGAAACATTAAAGGACTTCATGTAATTCTACAGCAAGATCATGTTTTACTGGAGATTGATAATAAATCCATTTAATCTGGAAAATAGGGTCAGAAAGCATAAACTGAATTAATAATATGTATCATATTATCATTTTAAGCAAAATTATTATAATTATTACTATTATTATTAGCAGTAGTAGTGGTAATGTGAATGGTTGTAGTAGTAGTAAATAAATATTACCACATAATTTGGTAAAAATGTATCCAGATTTATACAATTAGTTGGCAATAATGACATTAAAATATTGGTTAAAAAACTTTAAACTTTAGTTTATGGTTATATGTAGATTATAGTGTACCTGTAGATTATAGATTACAGGTTATACGTTGTTTATAGTTTATAGTCTACCTCTAGATAATAGTTAATATTGAGTTTGTAGTTTATATTTTGTTTGTATATAATCAACATAGAAGGCAAAAAAGGGAAGAGACAATCTTGCAACATTACAGTCAATTCCTGTTTTATCTGTCTCGTACCACGTACTGTCTCGAGATTTAAAGACTATTTTTTCTAACTAACTATAGATAAAAACAAGTTACAATTCATACATGTTCAAGATATTTCCTCAACGGCTCCTAAAGTTAACAGACTGAAGGAAGAGCTATTCAATAATACTTCCGAAATGGATTTAACATGATGACTCATTGGCTTCATATTGTTCTGTTTCGTCCTTCACGTTTGTCACTCACCAAATATTCTGTATTCTCTTTGTCTTCAACAGACATTTTGACACCAATACATTTCATGTTTCACACAACAGGGCACAACAGTCGGCCTTCTCTTTGTCCCACAAATGGACTGAATTCTAAAACAGTCTAAACACAACCCATCGAAACTTTGACCAAACTCACCCTCCGTTTTCACATAACACACTCTGCCTCTCCCTACCCACCCGTCAACTGCCAAAATCAGTGAGCGCGGACACACACACATGCATGCACATACGCAAGCATGCACGCACGCACAAACACACACACAAAGACACACACAAACACACACACATACTAGGGGGAATAAAATGGAGCATGATAGGTAATAGCAGGCATGGGTCGACATGAAGGCTATTTTAAGGGCAGTTAAGCTAGAAATTATGAGAAGAAACTACCAGCTGGTCCATATGAGAGGACTGCGGGCCTTACGCTAGGGGAGTTGTGCTCATCACTGGGCCCTGGAGCGCGTGCTGCAGGGCCAGGCTTATGAGTTGAAAAATCATTTATACATTTGCCGACGCGTGTCCATCAATATATAAAGAAACACAGACATAAAAACAACAAATTACTTACAACATTGCAAGGCTCCCTCCAACCCCCAAACACACACACACACACACACACACACACACACACACACACACACACACACACACACACACACACACACACACACACAACAAACACACACACACACACACACACACACACACACCACACACACACACACACACACACACACACACACCATCAGTGTTCCAGTGTGGAAAAGTGCCGGCTCACCAAGGGAGGACAGAGAGAGGCTGCCTCACCATGATGGATAAAGTCTCCTCTTCCGCCCTGCACATCGAGTGTCCCACCAGCCTCCCCCACCCCTCCCCCTCCCCCTCCCCCTCCCTCTCCCCCTCTCCCTCACCCTCCTCTCCTGCCTCTGAGGGGCCCAGGACCCCTCTCCAGGCCTCGTCAAGCAGCCCCCACCCCGATGACAACATCCCCAGAGCTGGATCTGTTGCCACGACAACAGCATCTCCCAGCCCCGGTGCAGAAGGTGAGGCCGTAACCATGAAGATGAAGACGGGAGCATCAAACACGCCCCGTCTCCCCCCGTTAACGGTCCTCCCCCCCGCCTCTGCTCCCGACGACAGCATCCACAGCATCCCCGAAGACCACCACAGCTCGCTCCCCCCGGGCCCCGCCCGCTCCCCTGCCCCCCCACATCCCCGTCATCAGCCTGGGCCACAGCAAGCCCCGCCTCCCGCTGGCCCACACCCCGCTGACCGCCCTCCACCCCATCCCCCCCCGCCTGGCAGGCCCCCCCGGAGGCATCCGACTCACCCAGCTCACCTCTCTATCAACGGGGGGCCTAGGTGGGTGCCCAGGGGGGCCCCATGGCCCCTCCCCAGGGAACCTGTTCCCCCTACAGTACCTGAGCTCCCACCCTTTCTTCACCCGGTGAGAAACAACACCATTCATGCCCACACACGATACAAATACACTGTGTCTGAAGCTTAGTAAAGCTTACATTACTT
>OLKM01002084.1:28317-63317 GCA_900291075.1 Melanogrammus aeglefinus | reverse complement strand
TAACAGGGGTGATTGTTCAAGGGAAAGTGTAGTATACTATGCATGCAAATCAATTATTGAATAGCTTTTAATGTTATTCAGGGCTGATAAGTGCATTGACATTTTAAAATGCAAGGCAACTACTATTGGTTAGTTGACAATAATAAGCATCATTGAGATTAAACATCTCTTCCGGTGTCCTGGCCAAGACAGGCAGTAGTAGCCTACAGTCGCACATAGCATACGCACAAAACATAAGAAGAATAAAACAACTATAAAAGTCTGCAGGGGGGAAAGGGGGATATCAATATCGCAAGACATTTTGGGAGGCTCAGGGAGGGGAGTAATATTAAGCTTCAGCACCACAGTGTAAAGACATTTGGGGAGGCTAAAGGAGGAGAGTGAAGGGTAGTCTTGTGGTGGACTCTATAGACATAATTCACCATAGCCTACTGTGTTATTGACATGTTTGGTTGTGTTATAGGGACACTGTCTCTTTAAGATCAGCTCACTTTTGTGTTGATATGCCGGTCTGCGCGATGTTTTAATTTAACAGTTTTTTATATGACAAAATGAACGACCTGCCGTTGCTTGTGGAGGTGAGAAATTGTCTGTTCCCTTATTTTATCACAATTTATACAGTCTATAGACAGAAAATTTTACCTGGGAGAGTTTGTCGACGGCGGAGCCGTTATGTTTAAAAATATAATGTCTTAGCCTACCTGGGCGAGTGTCGAGTGTGATCTTCCCTGCGCGTGTGCCGATGGCGAAGCCGTTAAACGTCTTACCTGTGAACGTGCGTGTGTGTGTGTGCGCACGGGCGCGTGTGTGTGCGCTTTCCCTGTGTGCGTCGCTGCCTTTGTGTTGACATGCGGTGTGTGCACGTGCTTTAGTGTGCACATGTGCACATGTGTGTGTGTTTCCGTGTATGTCCGTGCGCGTGTGCGTGCTTGCGGCGTATATATGCATTTGCGCTTGGCACATGCGCACTTGAGTAACTTGAGTAGCTGGTGCGACAGGCCTGCCATTATAGTAGTAAGATAATACAGCAGCAAATATTAATCATGTGACCATCTGATATCGTTTAGTATGGGGGGAAGCCTGAGGACAGCCTAGGACGCATGCAATATATTGTCACGTGGGAAAGTAGGGGTCCAGGAGCTGATAGGGTAGATGTGTGGGCCATGTCATGTGGCCATGTTCATAAAGTCAATTTTGTTGTTAAATAAAAGCAAATGTTTTTTGTATGGCTTTGTTTTATTCAAGTATTGCACAGTGGTTCAATTCGTTTTCTCTGGAAGGATGTTGTGATTTTTCCTCAGTCAAACAAGGGTGTTGTGTACTGCTGCTGGTGTTGTAGGCTTACCTCTTGGGCTATAACTCTAAAAGCTGTTACCAGCTTGCAGATGCACTGTGAATGCCTTTTTAGCTGACACTGTTTGTTGGTCGGCGGACGGTTTGTCGGTCAACAGAAATGTGTGGTCGCGGCAGCTATGGTCAATTCGTGAGTGTTTCTGTAGCAGTGCGTTATCAGTAAGGGGGGCCTCACACAAATATTAACCTAGGGGCAAATGACCTCCGCCACTGCGTATCCATGACTAATAATAATAATAACACCCATGTAGATAACTACAGTATGAATTCTCTCCTAATTCCTCCCAAATGGCCGGATTATTTTTTAGGTCTTACTTACCCTGTGATAATACTGTTTAATAAGGTACCCAACAGTAATACCTGCCCTATAATTCTCTCCAAATGCCTCCCAAACATCCAGATTATTGCTCAGTAGTCCTGTAATAATATAATAGATAAACAGTAGTTAAAAAAACCCTGAATATTAATTATTTGTAAGATAACGAATTGTTACCACTTTATTCCATAACTTCACATCTTGTTCCCCAGTGCCTACATGAATAGAAGTACTGAATTGGTACACCGTAAGTACAAAATATCACACCAGAACTACAGAGTTATGACGCAGTACGCTGTGGGCTGTGATCTAAAGCGTTCCCAGTAACAGAACTGAACACAGAGGGTTCCACTCCAGTACAACTGGACTGGGACTGGGACTGGGCTGTTGCCAAGCAACACATAAACATTTTCCTGCACTCAAGCTTGCTTCTTTGTCTCATCGTTACCGCAGACCAGCTGTATCCTGCACAGTTATCTGTATGTGTTTATTTATTGGGCAACGTGTGAAATAAGAGTGTGTTAACAGTCGATTTGGTGGCATTTGTGATTAACTCAATAATTAACAGCTCACTTGCCTACTATTTAAAGGCAAGACAAAGACAGACAAATGAATTTATGTAGCGCTTTTCAAACACGAGGCAGACTCAAAGTGCTTCACATACAAGAAAATGAAATAATAAAATAAAATAGAAAAAGTAAAGTGGTAAAGTGAAAAAATGCAATGAAGTGCAATGTAATTAAGATTTAGCTGAAAGCTGAAGCAAACATAATCAGTGTTTAGCGGGGTGAAACATGGCAAAAGGTCAATGCTGTTATGTTCTACATCAGCACTCGGGGAAACAGAAGAAGATATTGTCAGTAGTAATCAGATCCTTATCTGGTACTCAAGCCATTGAGTTCCCTTGTTTCAGGATAGAGTATATCTAATTCCATAGCAATATGTTTTTTACAAGAGCCGTTTTGGCGAGAAAGAGCAACGAGGGGCAAAGTACAAAAATCTGTGCATATTCAAGTGGGCCTAGTTCTGTTCTCCACACACACCCATCGGAATAGGGTGGGGTAGTCTCTTCTTATGATATATCAATTGACTAAACTAAACTTTGATTTTGAACACTTGATGAATGACATGCAGTTATTAATAAAGGAAATTATGTAACCATACCTCATATGTTTGCATTACATTCAGTCATTTAGCACACCATTTAATTAGGCCATGTAATAACATAACATGTAGAAACATCTGATTACAGCAATTATTGTGAATCCACTGATTCATTGATTTTTTCATTGATAGTTTCATGTTTGAACCTGATTGCACCTTAAAACTTATAAAGCTTGATCTAACCTGTTAACAAAGGATATATAATTACAGTATCCAAAATGAAGTACAGGAATACAGCTTAACCTCTTAACACAAACAAAACACACACACACACACACACACACACACACACACACACACACACACACACACACACACACACACACACACACACACACACACACACACACACACACACACACACACACACACACACACACAATTGTGGCCTTAACGCTGTGTTACTATGCTCAGGCAGGTGTTATCATTATCATACTCTGTCCTTCGGGTCACACAGCCAACCCATTGAAAGCATTTTTGGTAGAAAGTGAACGGGATTTGAACCTACTTCTAACCTACACAGTCTACTGTTCTTTCCCCACAAATGACAAATCACTGAATACGCTTTGCTAATATCATTGATAATGATATGATTATTTTTTTATTTTTTTGATGTGTGTCAGCCGGCCAGGAAACAACCACAGTTGGTTGTGTGTGTGTGTGTGTGTGTGTGTGAGAGACAGCAGAGGTCTAGGATGTATGGATGATGGTGTGTGTCAGCAGGCCAGGAAACAACCACCGTTGGGTGTGTGTGTGTGTGTGTGTGTGTGTGTGTGTGTGTGTGTGTGTGTGTGTGTGTGTGTGTGTAACCGCTTGGCATGAGGGACAGGAGAAAAAAAGAAAGCCAGACCACAGCTCTCTCGAAAGCCCCTGTAGCTGCTTGCACAATTTGGGCTACCGCTGGTTCTGCCCACCATGGTACATCCCCCCCCCCCCCCCCCCCCCGCGCCCCCCCTCTCCAAAACCACAGGAACCGCCAAGGTCAAGGGGTCGCTGTCAATTATCAGTTTCAGTTGTTGCAAAACAGATGCAAGGCTTTTCACTGCATTCAGATTTACAGAATTTTTGCGAGTAGATAAACATTGAATTCCCCCATGAACCTGTGTGTTTGGCGTTTTCATGGATTACCTGTCAGGTTGTTTTGGTGTGTGTGTGTGTGTGTGTGTGTGTGTGTGTGTGTTAGATAAGCCTGGAACATGGGAGATAGTGCTGAGTAAGTCTATGAAGTGGCTGAGAGCTTTGCATTTAACTTCCTTAATAGTACATATTTCTCAATTGTTGTATCGGTAATATTGTAAAGTGCCGTAACGTGAATTTTCTTCCAAAGTGCATGTCCTACTATTGAATTAAACAATGAAAGAACTGGTCAATCATCGCATGAATTTTTGCATTCTTTATTCAAGAAGTAAGGTCAATTCAAATATTTCGATATTGGATCCATATTGATCCACAAAAGAAGAAAATGGTTAAATATGTTGTGCATTATAATACAATCATTGCTGTCCATTATTACCACATTGAGATGAATTTCCGTTCCAAAGAAGTGAAAATCTGATCGATTTACAGAGAAAAAAAAACAATTGCACGTTATACTACAAATTTACATTCATCAGCATTTATATCATAAAACAATGCAGTGCACAATATATATATATATATATATATATATATAGAGAAATATAGATATACTGTATATAAAACAAACACATAAATGCTCTCGTTTGAACATTCTTGGTGTCACTGAGCTTTAAAACGCTGTTGGCCACTTTGTAGTAGTGACTGCTCTCCTTCCATCATGACATTTCTCATACCTCCACTTTGGGTTTGCTGAACTGAATTTCCGTCTTTGCTAAATTTTCTCCTGCCCACTTCAGTTATCGCAGATCCAGCAGCGGCCCCTATAGCGCCCCCTAGCACACCTCCCAAAACAACCCCGAGCAGCAGACCCAGTAACGCCCCCCCTGCGACTACCATGGGCACCTTCTTAGCCTCCGTCAGCATTTTCTCCCAGATGGGGCTCTCGGCCACCATTTTGACCCCGGCTTTGGCCCCGGATCCCATCTTGCCCCATACCGGGCTCTGTGCCACCTTCTTCACCCCTTTTCCGAGACCAGCACCAACACTTACAGAACCGTCTGCCATCATCCTTGGCTCCGTTTTTGGCCCCAGACCCAACCTGTCCCCAGACGGGACTCTGCGCCAAACTCTTGGCCCTGGACCCGACCCATACGGAACTGTCGGACATTAATTTGGCCCCAGATTTCGCTCCTGATCCAACTTTTCCCCACATGGCGCTGTCGGTGACCAGTTTGGCGCGAGATCTGAGTGCTGAGGAACTGCCCGACATCAACCCGGGGACCTTGGTCGCTCCGGTCTTCTCCCCCACAGCGCCGTCTGCCACGGGCTTGGTGACACCCCCGGCTCCGGACCTTACCTTCTCCCACAGCGCGCTATCGGCAACCATTCTCTGGACGTCCTTTGCTCCGGTTCCCATCTTCCCCCACACCGGACTCAGGGCCACCTTCTTCACCCCGTCGCCCACCATCACGGAGCTGTCCGAGAGCATCTTGGGGAGCCAATTGGCCGTGGACCCCATCACCTCCCTCATGGAGCTCATGAGGGAGGGGCTGAGGGTGGAGGCGGTGATGGGCGGCAGGCTCTCCAGCCGCATGGCGCCCACCGTCCTCTCCGCCTCGTCCCGGGCCTCTGCGATGTCCTCCTGGTCCTCGTCGACCTCGGGCAGCGTCTGCATGGAGGGCCGGCCGGCCCAGGGGTCCCCCTGCTCCGCCGGACCGCCCCTCCTCTCGTGGGCGATCTCCCTCTGTCTCTGCCTCACCCGCTCCTCCGCCTCCTGGAAGGCCGGGCAGGAGTAGCACCCGCCCCCGGCCTCTCGCACCGTCTGCTCCACCCTCTCCAGGAGCTGGTTCACGCTGTGCTCCCCGGCTCCCCCGGGGCCCCTCTCCAGCACGTGGAAGCGGTCTCCGCACCTCTCCACCAGCTTCACCAGGTCCGCCCGCTCGGCGCCGATGTAAGCCTCCACGTCGCCGCCCCCGCCCACTTTGCCGTTGGCCCGCAGCCGGTCCGCCTGGGTGAAGAGGAGCAGGGTGTGCATGCGGACCGCCTCCAGCCCGAACACGGCCTCCAGGAAGCCCAGGGCCTGCAGCTCCGAGCGGGCCGGCCGGTCCAGGGGCACACACAGCAGGAAGGCGTGGGGCCCCGGGGAGGACAGGGCCACGCAGGAGGAGATCTGGGCGCGCACCTCGTCCGGGGAACACTCGGTGTTGAACCAGTCCGGGGTGTCGATGACTGCCACCTAGTGGTGGTGAGGAGACAGCGCGACAAGAGACACAGAAAAGGGCAGAGGGGGAGAGAAATACTATTTATTTTTTAAGAAATTGACAGTAACTGTTTAATGATCCAAGATTCAGCCCAGTTGGGAAAGGGGGGCCAAGAACTACAACTTGTTGAACGTTAAATCAAGTATTTGAACTACAAAGTAGCAGTAATTTAATTTAGTAGTAACCTACGACAGAAGCAGTATTTTAGAAATACTATCGGGATTCCGGGCCAGATAACCGTGCAAAGGAACATGTTTATTTCACTTTTGAACAATGAAAGCGCTATGGTTATTGCCCAATCTATTCACTCACTGCTTGCCTGCCCAATGCCCCCTTTTCCAAAGAGAGTCGAGTGTCGTCCCTCAATCCCAATAGAGACTGCATTGAGGAACATCTGAGTAGAGACTAAAGTGAGGATACCTGTTCTGAGTGGAGACTGAAGTGAGGTAAAACTGACCTTCCTGCCGCCCGCGACCAGCGCCCTCCTCTTCTCACATTGCTGCGTGACGGCCACCTGTCTGTTGGGCCGCGTCTCAAACTCCTCTTTACCCAGAATGCTGTTTCCCGCCGCACTCTTCCCAACGCCAGAGTTGCCAAGCAACACCAGACGCAGCTCCGGGGAGGAAGACATGGAGTAGGACGAGGGACGAAGGAGAGGAAGGCAGTTGTGATTTAGCCAGGGAAGAGGCGGAGGGCAGTTGTGATTGAGACAAGGAAGAGGAGGGGGGCAGTTGTGATTGAGACAAGGAAGAGGAGGGGGGCAGTTGTGATTGAGACAAGGAAGAGGAGGGGGGTAGCTGTGATTTAGACGAGGAAGAGGAGGAGGGCAGTTTTGATTTAGACGAGGAAGAGGATAAGGCTTGTTTTGATGAAGACAAGGAAGAGGAGGAGGGCAGTTGTGATGAAGATGAGGAAGAGGAGGGCAATCGGGATGCAGATGAGGAAGAGGCTGGTAGGGATGATGAAGAGCCAGAGCTGGGGGACTGTGGAGAGGAGGAGGAGGGAGAGGTCTGGGAGGAGTGCTCTCTGAGGCTGTTGATCTCCTGGTAAGCTGGGAGACATAAGGGAGGACTAGTCAGAATCGCTACCTGGAATGTGCCAACCTGATCATATGAGTATTAAATACACAGTTCAACTGACACTTACAAGTTTGGATCGTTTTCTCATTCGGCTTCACCTTGGATATCTGTGGCACTGTGGCGCGCTCTGCTGTTGAAAGACAGTATAGCATGTTTAATTAGGCTTTAATTAGGCTTTTAATTAGGCTTGGGCTTTGTAAGTCATGTCCTTCTCTACAGGTAAGACCATACGTCTTATATCGTAGAATATAACATCATAACATGTCATTTACCTGCATTCAGCTGGTCCAGAGCAGAGCCATCGATGACAGAGCTGTACATGCCATCCTGTCCGTTGCCACGGCGAGGTGGAGATCTCTGCGTTCCTAACGCCTCACTGCTCAATAGACCCTCATGCCTCAGGAACTCGGGTTTCATGGTCATGTCTGTGCCCCGCCGACCGACCGCTACTGGCGGCTCCTGGTAGTCAGCGGTGTCCCTCACGGCCGCCTTCCTCTCCTCCAACAGTCGGAAGCTCTCCCTCATAATCGGCGGCTGTTTCTGGGAAGGGGTTTGGACCTTCACCTCCCTCTGTGGGCTGGTCTGCACGTAGGGTCCCCCATTCATGGCTACCATGACCTCGACCTGTTGAACGAGGATTATGGGATGTGTTTCATCATTCCAGTCATCAAGATGATGACTGGAATACACGTCTTATAGTTCCGTGTAGAGACAGTGGCTTAACTTGTTCATCCACATTCGCCGGGATGGTATCATCACTTTATTCTTCCCCATTTGTCCGATACGTATGATCAGGATGTCATAGAATGTAGTTGGATGTTTAACTAATATAAGTTTTGCTTCATTGTTATGAAACTCACTTGTATTCCTCAATTGGAATTGATAAGCCTGACATCAACATTATGACCCAACTAGACTACTAGTCTAGAGTACAGTATGACCAGAACATATAAAAAGTCCTTTCTCAAAAGGTGAGCAGAAACAGAAAGCGTCTCGTTAACGTGTTCCTTGTTCCTCATTCCTCGGGCTTTGTCCTGGCTCCTCGAGCTCACCTTTTCCAACAGGGTGCGGACCTGTTGCCTGTCATGCCGCTGGCGGTTGTTGATGATGTGGTAACGCCCACCACAGCGGCCAATCACCTCCCTCAGACCCGGGTCCTCTCCCTGCAGGTACATCTGCGTGGAAACAACAAGGCAGTGGTCAGTTAGTTTCCTTTGTTGGGGGAAAACACCCAAATTTGTAGTTTATTTGTTAATGAATGGTGGAAGATTAAAAAGATGCCGTGGACAATATTTAGGAGAAATCATTCAAATGTTATTTTTTAGAAATGCCATATCAGTCAGTCAGCTTTGCGTCAGCTGAATTTATCAAAAGTATCCCTTTTGATAAGACCTTTCAGGATGTGTGCACTGTATTTCTAATTGGTGTATGGTCATTTTATATGGGTCCATGATCAAAATAGATTGAATAAAAGCTGTTCACCTCCTCCGTCTGTCCTGCCAGGTAGTCTCCACAGGTGAGAAGGACCATGGTATGTGCTTCAGGACCTCCGGGCCGAACACCTCTTTCATTTCCACAGGGACGCGCCCCTCCACCTGGGAACACCAATCAGAGGATAGAAGACTCAGAATAACAAGAGTACGAAGACAGCCTGTGATCAATGGAGCCAAACGCCTAGCTTGCATTTGACGGGAGGGTTATTATACATTTTATTATTTATGTATACTTTTCAAATTATAACCCTGCGGAAATATTACGATTTTTGGTCAAACAATCTCCAAACAAAAACAATCAAGTAGAAAAGATTGCTTTTATTATTAGCCTAACCCTCGAACAGCTGGTTACATATTTGTACATTATTCATATTTTAACATATTCTATTTGAACATTTTGTGTATTTCTTAAGGGGAAAGTTCTCAATTACAATTAAGTGTTTTTTTTTTTAAAGAATTGCTGAATAAATGCATCATTTTTTCAAAAAATAATCGGGATTTCAATTTTGACCCAAATCCTTGTGATTATGGTTTTCCCCATAACCGAGCAGCCCCGGCAGGTGGAACCGGCCGCACCACCCACCTCGGTGAACTGGCAGACGGGGATGAGCAGCAGGAAGGCGTGGGGCCCCGGCACGGCCAGCTGCAGCGCGCGCTGGCTCTCCTTCCTCACGCTCTCCTCCACCCGCTGGCCGTTCCAGTACCAGCGGGGAGCCTCCACCACCGTCACCTTGCGGCCCTCGGACACGCCCTGCCGCCGGAGGCAGACCCGGGATGAAGAGCCGGAGGAGGAGGAGGAGGAGGAGGGAGCGGCGGCCGCCTGGCCCAGAATGGTGTCCGCCGAGGCAGTCTTTCCGCAACCAAGGGTCCCGAGAAGAACCAGTGTCAGTTCTGAGGTGGAGGGGTAGCCCGATGTGGCTGGAGGTGGGGGGGGAAGTGGATTGTTTAAATAAGTCCTGGTAACGTAGTGAAAGTGAGCGTTATTGTGCGAGTGCAAAGCAGCAGATCAGCTTCTTAGTCAGACGGTGTGTTCAAGGCCTGTCTCCTCCCTGCCAGGTGCATCATTATTGCAACGATGTAGGAATGGTTATTTAGAGATGATTCATCATTTACAAATTAAGATTAGTACATTCCATGCCTCTCAAAATGAAGCATTTTAATTATTAAGTGTTTTACCTTTAAACGTTATAATAGATCATGAGGAGAAGAGTCAAACAGTTGAAAGGTTGCAAAAATGAGTTTGCTACTAGGACGTTGCAGACTCTATTTACATCATTCAAATATTTAATATGCAATATTTGTTTGCTCTGAAATGTAACTGGGGCCTCAGGCTTGTTTGACACACGCACTTCTTCTACACGCTATTCTTACTTAATTACATGATTGGACAGAGATTATCTATAAATTGGAGCTGGCTAAATAAAGCCTCTTTTTTTAAATTATCTTTCTTCAAGTAATCCAGGCCGGTTATCTTTTCAGTACTGTGACGAGCATATCTTACACATTCATGGACCGATAGAACATCATCTTAGGCTACAAACTTTGGTTTCTGCTTGAGTCACAAAGAACAAAAAAGGTATTCACTGATTAGACCACAACGTCGCGCTGAATCCGTCATCAAATAAACAGGCTTTTCACCGTTTTTTCTCTTCTGTATTGTCTGGGTGAATTTGCGCGTATGACACACCTTGCCAATCTTGTCCGGCTGCATTCTCTACTTTGACCAGGACGTTTAGTTTGATAAGCATTGCTATGCCAGCAGGAATGATACGCCAATAAGAGAACACAGAGAAGAGAACAAGCCCAAACAGACCTGCAGCCTGGCAGAATATTGAATACAAACATAACAGGGCAGAGAACGCATGTTTCTGCTAGAAAGTAAAACTGGGTTAAACCAATAAATACAATAGTAAACCGCACAGCCTGAGAAAAATTAAATTAAATGAGAACACATCAGAATATATCCTCCATGTTTTCATGCGTGTCCTACTAGGTTGAAATGACAACAACACTGTAAACACTGTGATAAAACATATTCTTAATAAGTTATATTATAATACATAGATCACAACTAAAAAAAACTGTGTAAGATAGGATAAAACATACTAACATATGACAAGACACTTACCCATCGTTGTAGGGGTCTCTCTCGGTTGATCCTTTGTCTTCTTGTATGTTGAGAGCAGCTGAGCTTTAATGCTGTATTGTTAGCTCTTTCATTCCCAAAACCCTTTGCCCAAAACCCTACCCGTCTCTTGAGATATACCCGATTCTATAACCAACTTGGCGCCTATGTGAACTGTTTTTCCTGGTGTAACCTTGCAGTCTCAGGCTTAAACCTGTTAAGCCACTCCCATTTAGTTTAATCACTTTTCAACACACCCACAGAATGATGCGATTTTATTTTTCACTTTTAGTCATCAGGCTGTAAAACATTCCTTGATAGGGTGGAGACCCTGTTGGCCAGGAGATGTGTGTACCATCCACACCTGTTGGGATGGGGTGTGGTTGAACAACTACTACCTAATGGCAGGTGGGCCAGTTGAACACAACTATTTCAAATGATACCTGCTGTTCGACCAGGGAACAGATCCTCCTCTGGGTCCACATCAGAACTATAGGTTGGTTGCGCAGAACCACAAGAAGTATCACACACACACACACTTTTTTTTTTCTTTTTTAGCCGGTACACGTGGGACATGTGACAGTGAAGTGAAGTGATAGTCTTAGCCTGTTAGCCTGCCTGTCCCTCAAAGGCCCGGCATCATATAGGCTATGTTTTCCATAGCATCAACCTTGATAGAAGGGAAAGAACACCATTAAGACTCTTATTCTGAAACACCCACATGACAGTGTGTGTGAATGTGTATATGCGAGTGAGTATGTGTGCGTACGAAAGGAAATCAGTATATACAGTTATGACCAAAATTATTAGCCCCCCAGGAATTATGGAACATTTTCCTAAAATTCTTCCCAATGTTTGCAGCTGATAAAACTCGATATAATCAAACATTCACCAGAGCTTTTTAGTAGTTTTGGTACATTTTGGAATATAAAATAACATTTTAGGCTGGCTTTATATCAAATATAGAGAAAAATTGGGATTTCAAAAATATTAGCCCCCATGATGGTGTGGTCAATAATATTACCCCCCATGTGAATTCTTGCCTTCCAAAACACACCTAAGTAACCAAACAGCTTTCAAACCACACCTGTGCAGTCAATTGGCTTCCTAACAACACCTGAACATTCAATCAGCATAAAAGGACTCCAAGGAACAGGGCACCTGAACACATTATTGAGAGGGACTGCTTTTACTCACCATACCAAAGACAAAGGAAATCAGTCTTGAGCTCAGAAAGAAGATAGTGGAGGCTCATGATAAGGGGGAAGGCTATGCTGCCATTTCCAAGCGTTTCACAGTGTCTAGAACCGCAGTACGTTGCATCATTGCCAAGTACAAGGAGACAAATTCTGTGAGAAACAAACCTGGGCGTGGTCGTAAGCTCAAGATTTCAAGAACTCTAGAGAGGAAAATTGTCAGAGATGTCAGCAAGAATCCCCGGACATCTGCCAAGATGATTGTTGCTGACCTGGCCTCTTCTGGAGTTGATGTTTCAAGGAGCACAGTTGTGAGGGCTCTCCATCGTGGTGGGCTTCAGGGCCATCGTCCAAGAAGAACCCCTTTACTCAAAGACCGGCACATCAAAGCCAGACTGAGGTTTGCCCGTGAACATTTGAAAGGTAAAGATGAGTTTTGGAAGTCTGCGCTTTGGTCTGATGAGACTAAACTGGAATTGTTTGGGACATGGATGTTGCTTATGTTTGGCGAAGAAAGGGAGAGGCCTTCAACCCTAAGAACACAGTTCCCACAGTTAAACATGGTGGTGGGAGCATCATGCTGTGGGGCTGTTTTGCAGCCTCAGGCACTGTGAGCCTTGTTCGGGTGCATGGCATCATGAAAAAAGAAAATTATGTTGACATTTTGAGGGATAATATGCAGAAATCTGCTCGTAGTCTATCCTTAGGTCGTCGCTGGGTCTTCCAACAAGACAATGACCTGAAGCACACATTGAAATTGGTCCAACAGTTCCTGAAGGATACCAAAACCAAGATCCTGGAGTGGCCCGCATAGAGCCCAGACCTCAATCCTATTGAGAATCTGTGGCGGGTGCTCAAAGTGAATGTCCATGCTCGGAAACCACGCAATTTGGACCAGCTGGAACAATTTGCAATGGAAGAATGGGCCAAAATCCCTTCAGGAGACCTGTGCCAACCTAGTAAAGAACTACTCTAAGAGGTTGTTGTCAGTTGTGGCTCAGAAAGGGTACACTATTGACTATTAATGGCCAGGGGGCTAATCATTTTGGATTTCTCATTTTTGCCCTTTTTTGTTTCAACTCATTGTGTATCAATAAAATATCCTAATCAAACTTGTCAACTTTTGTCTTTGTAGCGTATTTGTTTCCACAATAATGAACACGTGTTGTTAATGGCCATTTCCATGGAGAAATCAAGAATTGTGTCTAATTTCACAAGGGGGGCTAATAATTTTGGTCACAACTGTACATACAATATGGGTCAATGTGGGATGAGTGTGCACAGACACGTTTGTTGACGTGTGGTATACATGTGCATGCGTCTATTCCCTTGTTAGGGTCCCTACCAGTGTGTGTTGCGGGACGCCACTGAGCTCGGGCATGAGGGAGGTGAGGGAGACCAGGGGAACCAGGGCACACAGCATGGAGTCCATGAGCAGAGACATGCTGCCGCTGGCACACACCGCCTTCTGCAGGAAATGCCAAGGCAGGCCGGTAAACGGTGCACACTGACATTCATTTACAACACCGGTACACTGGTCTCGCCTCACAGGATACACACCTGTGATTAGTCAATATTTTTTTACCAATATTGCAGATGTCGAAAATGTAATCGTACACCGTTAAAAACATGGGGCGATCAAAATGCTGCACTAAATTGGGGCTCAGTTAATGAGTAAGCCGCTGATTATTTATTTTTTAAACATAGTTTACTCATGTTTACTCAGGTTTGGTATATGCCTTGCAACCCACTTATGGGTCACACCCAACTGTTGAGAATCACTGCTCTAGTCTAGACCAGCTCGAGTCCATCCCCGTCCTATCTCGTCCCCACGTTTGTCTGGGATTGTACATTTGGTCTATATGAGTGTGTTGTTGTTTGGAAGTTAATCATGAAAACAGTTTCTGTTTTTATATCCGGCGATCATCAGATCATCAAATCATCAGATGAAGATTGGAGGGTGGTGTATGTGCATGTCGAATGGACTAATGTTATTGTCATTATTTGTTCAATTGTATTTGCATTCATAATGTCCACACACACACACACACACACACACACACACACACACACACACACACACACACACACACACACACACACACACACACACACACACACACACACACACACACACACAAATTTTAAGGATCAAATTGACCATTAGATCCACTAATATAGTAAATGAGTTAGATAGTAGAAATGAATACATTAGAATATTGTTTTTTTTCCCCCCATAAAACTCACATCTGTCTCCTGAAGCTCGTGGCCAATCAAGGCCAGAGACTCCCCCATAAGGTGCAGATGAGCAGCTGCGGTGACCACTACCAGATCAGCACCACTGACGTCCCCACACTCAGAGGAGCGGCTGACACTGGCCTGATCCGTCTCTGGACCGGAGAAAGAGGTCACGCCCTCTGTGTAGTTCATGGGGCTCTCGGCGGTAACAAAGTCATGGTGGCTAGTGAAGGTGGACTCAAATGGATCGTGTTTTTCACTGAGATAGACCCAGTAATCAGATGAGGGACTACAGGGTTCCTGCATGGAAAAACAGAGAGAACACAAAACAGGAAAATGGAAACTGAATTCCAAACAAGCCCAAACAATGAACAAACCAAGCAACTTTTAAACATCATCATTATAATCATCATTATAATCTACTGTTAAATCTATAATTTTGCCTGAAGATAATTTAATTTTACATCAGATCTAACTAAGCACTCTTCTACAGATGAGATTTGAGTACAACTTGGTTTTTACTTTATATACACTTCGCACGTACATACTATACATAGGAATGAGCAGCAAATACTAATAAAATGAAACATTTAACATATATCCAAGCAAGCTCAATATATTGCATAACATGCTCGGTGTATTACTTTTAGCATGTGAGGCAGCTGGATTCACGAGATCATGATCAAGTGAGAATCCATCTTGCCAGGCTTCAAGGTATGTATTTGTGGTCGAACCAGGGGGACCATGAGGACCTACGTGAACTACATGATAGATTGTGATCTGTTCTGTGAAACAAAACATGTGGTGCATAAGGTCAGCATTCCTTCATCAACAGTTACCTCCAGTGTGCCCTCTGCTGGACAACCAGTATCCAATAGGTTCTCTTCAGTGCCATACTAGAGTAAATATTCAAAACACAGAAGCAGATTTGTTGCATTAAAAAAAAACATAATTTTCACGTAATTTCACAATTCATAGAAGACTAAATATGTGTTACAATTATCCCGAATAGATAGTTTTACAGTCATTCATAAACAACACATAACATGTAGGCTAATTTAGCCTCATATGCTAGCCTGCCTGCCATTTCCCATGTTGTTGAGGGATACTTCATGCATTACATTTGTACATTCTGGGGATTCACCTTCTCCTCTCCTCCATCTCTCCAGCCGTCCCTCCGGGCCTGGACTCTGCATGCCGGCGGGGGGCTTGGGGTGTACGGTTCCTCTCTGTCGTTAACTGCAACCAGTCATTTAATGAATAGCTCAGAGGTTTAGAGGTTCATCACCAGGAACATTGCTACCCTTCACCTATTCTGTTTACTCAGTCTTAAAAAAAGAATGCATAGATACTGCTTCATATACGTGTCGTACAAATACATGCTAGCACACGTGACCAAATAGGTGTCCCTTATGGCATACTCTATGGCCCTTTTCACCTGTGGTTATGACAGTACGAACAAACTACCTTATGGGCATCCTTTCAAAACCCCTGTACATTCTTTATACTTCGCTTGACTTAGAGATTTGCCTCTATCAAATCTTCCCATGGCCATGAAACACTTACTATAAATCAGGCTAGACAGAAACTTTTGCAACACTTGTTTTGCACATAAGATGAAGAAAGTGTTTGCTTACTGCAGAATTGTCTCATCTTGTTTTGTGGGGCCTCTGATTCCTGAAAAGGTTTGATCAAGCTATTTATATATTTATACATTTGGTGATGATAAATTGTAAATGAAGGTGCAGTAAGAGAACAAGTAGACATAATTGTGATCTAGAATAAGCTCTTAGAGTCAGACAAGCACGTTGTGCGTCACCGTGGTGCTCAGCTCTTGGTCACTGGAGTATTCCACGTCATCCATATCCAACATAAAGCCTCAGTAGGATGGTTTCTTCTCTCTTTGGCTGCGGGCAATCACAAGGTCAGATCCACTGTCCATGTGTACATCCACCAGTAAACAGCATGAATAATAGTAAAAATAGCCGCAAGTCGCATTTGCGTAGTTCAAACCAACACACAACCATTTGGATAGAATGACGGTGACATGGACTTTTACCATCTTCAACACCTCTATCAATATAATATAACATAGTGCTTACATGGTTTAAATGTCATTATGCAACTTGGTTAGAACTTTATGTTAGATAGGTTTAACTTCATGATTTTTTACGCCTGGATAAACTTTGCAAGTATATCAAATAGGGTTGGAGTTACGACTGAAGTTTAAATAGTAGTTGTAACATTGCTGCTCCCAATATGAAAACTATCTCATGATGATCAGCCTACTCCTGTCTTATGTGCAGAGAGTGTTGTTTTAATCATAACTGTATGTTTAATTAGAGGTGAGCCGTGTATCTAAAGTCTTCAAAGTGCTGGACCCTGGTAGGACTGACTTACAGAGGAACCATGATCCACTATAAATGACAGCACATTTGCATTAAGAACTCAACCTCTGCCGGACCCTCAAGCTCTATTGGATACATCCAAAGATGAACACAATGAAAACCACGATGCATGATGGGAAATAGTGATGATATAAATGCATTCATACACAACCGTATGTCACATGCCGTACACCACACCGTCTGTGTACCATGTATTTGGACTATTTGAGTATATTGACCAGGTGTTTGTATAAATTGGTATCATAATATATTTTCAATGCACTGCCTCTGAGTGTCGCTGTCACGTGTTGTTACCGGAACCAGGAAGTGGTGGCTTCATAGGCAAAAGTTTGCATGGCGTCTCGGTCTCCCCTCGCTTGAATCTCTGGAATTTTATGAAGGAAATCATAATCACCAATTCACACAAGTCTCACTTCAAATGCCATAAAATCAGTAGACATCCCACGGGGCCCTACATATTTTAAAGATGTGAGACATACAGTGAAAAACAGTGACATGTCATTGGAGGGTCATCAAATAAAGTACATCATTTGCAATATTGATTTGAGATAGGCAACAAACTGATATATTTAAAAATATTAAGCACAGGTTGAACCATTGGTGCACCATTAGGCTTGTTGGACTTGTTCAACTAGTTGGACTTGTTAAACTTGTTCAGTGTTGTAATATGAATATTTCATGGCTGGCGAAACTACAAAAAAATATTGGAAAATAAAGACAAAATGTTACCAAGCTACACTCACTTTGAATACAGAAAACCCCCATTTTGTCACGGAAAGGGATTTAAGAACAATAGAACCTCAATGGACCGAATGGGTGCAAATGTTTGAGAACTAAAATCACTGGTGTCCACATTAACGGAGACACTCGGTGAAATGCATTGTTGCATTAAGCAGGCAAACAGTTGCACTGAAAACACAATACTTTGTCAGCAGATAGACACATGAGGCCCGGATCTGTCAGCATGACGGATCAGTTCAGCTAAGGTCAGCATAGTTCAATAGACTCTCAAAGACTCATCCTTCAACAAGGGACCCATATGACTGCTAAAGGGTTTTAGCAATAGTTAAAGTAGTCTGTTTGATTTTCAAACGTCACTCTCTTGTGTTTCACAGAACGGAAAAATAAGGCTGTGTACACCGGTTGGTGGCTTATGGCTGCTGTGCGATGGATTTCCTTGTTGATGAACATGTGTATTTTGTGACACACTCTAGTTGGGTCCTGGTGTTTGTTAACATTAGGTAGGTAGGTAGGTAGGTAGGTAGGTAGGTAGGTAGGTAGGTAGGTAGGTAGGTAGGTAGGTAGGTAGGTAGGTAGGTAGGTAGGTAGGTAGGTAGGTAGGTAGGTAGGTAGGTAGGTAGGTAGGTAGGTAGGTAGGTAGGTAGGTAGGTAGGTGTTTCATAGACGTTTGCCAAAGCTCCAGTAATGGTGGTCAATGTGTTAAAGGGTAGAGGTGGGGTTAAGGCAAGAATAGAGAGGTTAGGGTAAGGATAGAGAGAGGATGGGGTTAGGATATAGGGGATATTAGGTGGAAATTAAGGTTAGAATAAAGGGGGGTAAAGGTTGGGATAGAGGGAGTGGGGGAGGTTAAGATTATAGGATTCGCACAAAAAAACATACAATAGAAATCTAGTAGGCCTATAAACATGACAATAGTCCTGTCTCTTCTACTTAGGCCTACTATATTTTACTTAACATCCAAATATATAATTAACCTTCGAGAAATCATCCAACCTTGCTAAGTATTACGCATTGAGAGGGCTTTCAAAATCCCATTTCAAATTCACACTGGCTTCAAAGTATAAAGACGTGAAAGCTTAAAGGACAAATCCAGTGTAAAATGGATCTGGGATATGTTTAGTATGATAACGAGTTGGGATGTATGTTTGGGAGCAAAAAGGCGCATGCATTCTTAGGCTACGTTTACACGATGACGGTCTGAACAGAAGACGCAAAAGTGACGTAACGTCTTCACTTTTTATTCCGCTTTTAGACAAGCGTTTTCGGGAGGAAATCTGCGTGCATACGGTGACGCAAAAGTGTGTGGAATTCGATTGGGTATGCATGCCAGGCGGTTAGGTGGGGCTGTGATACACTATCACACAACACCTCCATGTCTGAGCGCATGCGTAGAATCTTACTTCTTCTCTTACCTTCGCCGCGAAAACCAAAACATAATTACAGATCCTTCTCTGTTCAGTAATACCATCTGTACATATCCTGTACATTTCGTGGAAAGACTCCTGTAAGTTTATTAGAGCTGTCAGAGCAGCTTGACGGTCCGACGCATGGAAATATCTATATGACGTAAAGGCGTACGCGACGTGAGCAGATCTGAGCAGTGTTTTGCGTCTTGGCAGTGTAGATGGAAACGCTACGGTGGAGCGTATTCAACTTTTCCACTCTGGAGGGCGTTTTCAGATTTATGCGTTTTCATGCCCCAAAAACGGCGTCACCGTCTAAACGAAAGGCACTTCCGAAAAAATATTTTGTCGTTTTTACCCGCTGGTACCCATGAGGCTTAGCTTAGGGCCAGTTGGCGGGAAAATAGCCTACTTGAAGGCTATGAGCGTGGACAGTTGTTGGACTGCTAATGCAATAAAACATGGCTAGGAACTTAAACATGCTGCTGCGCCCGGTTTGTCATATATAAGGAACAAACAGCCTACCCGCAAGCGTCCTCGTGTAAACGGGGCCTTAAATTGGCTGTTTTTAGCCGATTCTACCAAAACGCTATAAACTTGGAGCGATGGGGCCATGCGTTATGGTAAAAATTAAATCGTTATTTTAAACCACTTCAAAAGGCTAGAAGTAGTCCGACACTTCTTTGGTAGTAGGCTACATTAAGGGTCTTAACATATAAAAAAAATTTGATAACTTTCTAATTGTGTACAGATTGTTTATTAAAAAAGGACATTTTATACACACAATATCATCAGTAGTTCACCCGTCAACGCAATCTTTGATTTTAAGACTCGATAAGTAGATTGACAAACACAGAGATTGTGCCATCCGTCAACAACACGCAAAAATCTGTCAAAAAAAAAAATGGCGTCGACAGGTGAACTACTGATTGTATTGTGTGTATAAAATGTCCTTTTTAAGAAACAATCTGTAGGCTACTTACAAAGTTATCAATGCCTCGTTTTATATTTTAAGAGCCTTATTATACTACCAAGAAAGTGTCGGGCTACTTCTAGCCTTATAAGTGGTTTAATAGTGATTTAGTTTTCCCCATAACACATGCCCCCACCGTTCCAAGGTCACGTTTGGGAGAATCGGCTAACACCAGCCAACTTAAGATGATACATGCGCCTTTTTGCTACCAAACGAACATGCCAACTCGTTGCAATATTAAACATATCCCAGATCCATTTTACACCGGATTTGTCCTTTAAGTATCTAACCTAACCTTATTGGACCATGGTTGAAGTGCAGGTTCCTTGCGAACGTCCAAAGTGAACTTTGCGGATAAGATAGGAAACGCTCGGTTCAGAGGACGAGTGGTTGAATGTGCTGATCAATTCAAAAGAACGGGAGAGAGACCTCGATGAACCCGTCTGAAGAGACGATCCGTTCCACGTCAGAATCTAATCTCGACCACGCGTAACCTAATATGAATGTGCATATGAACACGTGAAACTGATTACTGATGTTGAACATTGAAGGCAGTCCATGTTGTTTTTGCCCAGTCACGTTTTGCGCCTCTAGAACAGCCTGTTCTTTCATAGGTCATGGTAAGGACTTCCACTAGGAAGTCTAAAAGTTGTACCGTCATGTTTAGTGCTCTCCCTCCGCTCCCTCCCGCTGCTGTTTTTTTCCTAGACATATGCTCAATCACGGTAAGACCTTAGTCCCTCCCACATGGACTATGCCTCCCAACCCACCCACCCCCCCTCTTTGCCCTGATTTCCTATTGGTCCCGAGATTCGCAAAGTAACGATAACTTCTATAGTCCCTCCCCGCCGTTGTCCGTGTCCCCTTTGCTTTTGGTTCAAAGTGCCCCGTCATGTTTAGCAGAGTTCCCATGGCCAGCGGAGTTCTCCACAGTGGATGTCGAGTCAGCCGCAGCAAAGGGTCGCTTCCTGTTTATCAGCCGGACCGAAGGGGAGGAGACGAAGGATACTGCATATAAAAAGAAGGCAGCGGAGCATGCAGAAAGAACAGAAAAAGCACCGAGCTTCCAGACTAGAGCGAGGGTACCACTTCAACAACAAGCAACAAGTCAAAGAAAAGTCGCCGTAATAACATTTTCTTCCTCTGGTGAGAACCTGTGCTATTATTATTATTACCATTATTATTATTATTATTATTGTTATTATCAGTAGCCTAATATCACATAGAAGGCTACTGCTGCCCCCTCGTGTAATGGTATTGATTGTTTAATGGTGTTGGTAAAATAAAAAAAAGATGTGTTAGTAACGTTTGTGGCTTCTGCAGACAGATATGGAGACGGAGAACAAAGCCCGGACAGAAGAAGAGGTGGCGATGCCTAACAGGTAGGAACAATCTGCAACCACTGGAGTGTCAGACACCTACACTAAATAATGGTATTGAATAGTATTCATAATGTTGTGTGTATAATGTGTATAATAATGTTGATGTAATTATGATGATGATGATGATATGATATAATAATAATAATAATAATAATAATAATAATAATAATAATAATAAAAATAAATGATAATAATAAGAGACGGACGCATGGATTGACACATTTATTGATTATTTTGACCAATACCTACCATTACTCTAGCCTGGTCCTACCAGACTCTCGTACTTCATTTCATTTGCACAGAGAGTCGGCCCAGTGCCACTCTGGATCTAACATAACCAATTGCTAACGTTTAGGCCGGGAACCACGTTGCGCGCAGACTGTAAACAAACCAAACACCGTGCATGAAGATGTCTGTCAACGAGAGCGGACTTTTAACGTCATTGTTCTTAGCCACTCCCTTTGTTCGCTGATGGGCGCAGAAAATTTGGAATTAATTTATTTATGTTAATTAATTTATATGTTTAAGCATAATTGAATTTCATTTTTGCTTGATATGCATATTCATATACGGATTTTAGTATAATTTATATTAATATATCTACTTAAATAGTGCTGTCGTGTCAAAATGAATTAAGGATTTGCCAAATGGTCAAATCTATCTTCCATTAGCTTAAGGCAGGACGTTGTTTCCATAGTTTCATGTTCACTAGCTGTATCCGGTATGCACATAGCCTTGCATATTAAATACAGGCCATTGGTCCTCAACTTTGGACTACAATAAACCATTCAGATACCTGCAAGACTTGTTCAAAAATGCTTATGTTTGCTGTTTTTTCCGCTACAGGGACCTGTCTGAGCAGATCAAAGAGGCAACCAAAGACAGCCATGTGAGGGCAGAGAGCACAGAGCTGATGCTGAGCTATCAAAAGGGACAGGTCACCCTGGCCCAGTACAAGGTACTGCAATGCAACACACACACACACACACACACACACACACACACACACACACACACACACACACACACACACACACACACACACACACACACACACACACACACACACACACACACACACACACACTTTACGTGTTTTTCAACTGTTTACTGTTTAATCCTTGTGGTAATTAACAAAGTCACTATCTTGTTCTCACTCTAAATGCTATTCAGACTGCTGTGTTAACAGTGGAATGTGTGAGGGACTAGGGCATATTGATCACTAGTTGCTCTTTACTGCTTCACAACGGTCTACTCCGAGCAGGTTTAAACATGCACACACCCCTTTGTGTGTCACTGGTTCTATGTAATCATAAAGTGTGCAACACTACATTAGGGTCTGAAGGTGTTGGGGCTGATGGTGGACTCCCTGTGTTGAACATCTCCATCTCTCTCTCCTTATAGCTGCTGCTGTGTTCACTGCACCACATCTACGTAGCTTTGGAGGAAGAGCTGGACAAGAACAGCAGCCACCCGGGGGTGGCGCCCATCTACTTCCCCGCCGAGCTGGCCCGACGGGAGCTGATCGAGGAGGACCTGGAGCACTTCTACGGACAGGACTGGAGGGAGAAGATGGTGGTGCCCAAAGCCACTGAAAGATACGCCCACAGACTAAGACAGGTACTTCAGCTTTATACATGGTCGCTCCAGCTCACAGTACATGTATATGACTTAGACCAGCCGATATATAAAAAACAACATTCATTTGGCTTGAGCATTTATATTTTTTGTTGTTTAATGGTCCTACTCCGAATTGTAATCTTTGTTTACTTGTCGGAGGTGATGTCGGATGTTTTCTACGAATGGATTTTGGCTTTGTTTCTTTAATGTCCTTGTACGTATAGTGAAAAGTCATAGTAGCATGGAGATACTGGCACATAAAATATTTCTGCAACAAAACATTGACGAAGCAAATACTGTCCGCCTCTTTTTTTTACACTCTCCCAGATTGGAGAGGAGAATCCAGAATTCCTGGTTGCCCACGCATATACCCGTTACCTAGGTGACCTTTCCGGGGGTCAGGTCCTTGGCCGCATTACCCAGAAGTCCCTTGGGCTGAAGAACGGCGATGGCGTTGCGTTCTTCACGTTTCCAGGCGTGTCCAGCCCCAACCGGTTCAAGCAGCTCTACCGAAGCCGGATGAACAGCGTGGAGCTGACGGAGGAGCAAAGGACGGGAGTGCTGGAGGAAGCTGTCCGGGCCTTTGAGCTCAACATACAGGTCAGCAGACGGCAGAGACGCTGATGTGTCACAGACGATTTTTTTGAGTTATTCACAATGTCTTTTGGTCTTTATTAGGTTACATATGCTTGGACTAAAACTTCATCTTTTTACATTAAAGGAACGCAAAGTCAATGGCTAACCAATTATTTCATTACATAGAAATGTCTGTTAATTGCTTTGTCATGCAAAAAAAGAAAAGTAGAAGTTATATTAGGTTGCTTATCTTGCTGAAATGTAATATTTGATCTGGTTCCTTCCCTCACAGGTCTTTGATGCGCTACAGGATTTGGTTTCCAGTATGCAGAGAGAGGCAGATAGGCAAACACACACATCACAGGCAGAACAGCTCAATGGTAAGATTATCACACACATGCGCACGCACACGCACGCGCACACACACACACACACACACACACACACACACACACACACACACACACACACACACACACACACACACACACACACACACACACACACACACACACACACACACACACACACGAAATGGGTAGCATTGTGAGGTACTCTTTAAAATCAATTACATTTATCATGAACCATCCATCTTGACATCTTCTCACCTTTTTACTTTTGTTGTTTTTTGTGCATTGCCTCAGGAACTCAGCGGTTGAGCAACACTTTGCCGTTCCCAGGGGAGCTGATCACTTCCACCCCTCTCTTCAGGATGGTGATGGGGCTCTGTGTGGCCCTTGCTACAGTCTGCATGGGAATCTATGCTTTTTAGGAGAAAAAAAAAAATGGATACATTTTTCAATGAGTGATGCAAGCCCAATAGACTCATGTAGACTAGAGAGCTGTCATGCAAGCTGGAATGTTATCGTATGTCTCGAATCATGACTAGCACAACACTCCTTATAAGGAGGCCTACCCCAAGGTATATATATATTTTTTCTGCAATTCAAAAATGAGGTGTACATTTTATTTTCATGAGTAAAAAAGAATGCTGTCATCGTTTTTGTAAAGAAATATTGTGTGGACATCATTTGTCCTCATTTAAGGGCTGAAACATTTGTCAAAACAAAAGAAACCTGTTTCAACAAGAAATATTTGTGTACATACTCGTCATGCTAAAATGTGTTATTTTCTTAGTTAAACCTGTTTTAATATATATCCAATACTGTATTGCTTGTAGATGTGGATGGTGATAGTGATGTTTTTTTTTAATCGTTTTTCTGATATTCAGTGCAATACGCAAACTTACTACAACAGAGCATTTTCTAACATTATGCAACTTTTTCATCCAAAAACGAATCTGCCATTTATTATTTAGTATGTTCTGTTGGGCCACTTACGGTTTAAATTTTGTTTTAAAAGTGTTAAAATGCTGCCATCTACTGGCGAATTAAAAGCATGGCCAACATCAGAGAAACTCCAAATACTCCCTGTACAATTTTCTTTCAATATTTAAATATATATTTATATTGTTTGAACCCCTTGAAATATATGTAAATAAACTTTACATTACTTTGTCATCAACTTTTATAATTTTTCTTTGTCAGTATAACATTCCATCCATGCCAAGAAGGCAACACTCGAAACATGCAACAAATGATCGTACTTCTCACAAATGTTCTTACCTTTAGCTCAAAATAAGTGTTTAAAATGAGTAAACTTTACCTTGGAAATAAAACCAACTGACTCAACTATCTACTACTGCCAATGTTGATTAACAATTAATACATTTTTAATGAATTAATACTATTGCAATGCCCTGTTCAAAATGTTGAATGTGAATGTTGGAAACAGGCCAAGTGTGAAGTTAATTGGATGAATGGATGTCGAGACTATAGGACAGATCCAGAGACATACAGAGACTACTTTCATTTTAGTAAGCTGGTTAAAACACTTTAAAGCACACCAGCATACTGACTGCGCCTCAAAACAACTGTGCAAGTACTAGTACAATTTGTACTTGTGTTTGCAGTTTGTGAAATGTCTGTACGAAAGTACTACTACGACACACACACACACACACACACACACACACACACACACACACACACACACACACACACACACACACACACACACACACACACACACACACACACACACACACACACACACACTCTTCAGTTTGCGTTATAATCACTGACAACTATTGTGAACCGTCCATCTTGACACAACCTTGGACATTTTACAGGTAGCAGAGGTCAATGAAAGATTAAATTAACTAAACAATTAAAAACATGGCAGTGGCAGGCTCTTCCTTTAACATACACTTGTTTAACCTCGTTGGACCGAACTGTTTGGTATCAGTAGGGAGCCGCTGTAATAATAGTCACTAGTACTCCCGTAGTAAGGTGCAGCTTCGCTCTCTACTTCAACTGATCAATATTTGGCAGATATTTTGCAAAAAAAGAAAGAAGGAAAAGGCATCAATCTCTGCGCGCGCGTGTGTGTGTGTGTGTGTGTGTGTGTGTGTGTGTGTGTGTGTGTGTGTGTGTGTGTGTGTGTGTGTGTGTGTGTGTGTGTGTGTGTGTGTGTGTGTGTGTGTGTGTGTGTGTGTGTGTGTGTGTGGGGGCTTCCATGTTCTTCTGCCTGGACATAAGGTGTCTCCACGGGTCATAAGGTGCGTTTGATATCGCAGCTGGGGCAGCCACGCAGGCTGTGGGGGGGGAGGGGGGGGTCCTCAGTCGGTCCTGATATGTGGCCAGCAGGGCAGCCTCTACAGGCTCCATACAGGAGGGGCAGGTGAAGGAGCGCACGAGCCAACGGTCGATGCAGTCCAAGTGGTAGGTGTGGAGGCAGGGCAGGAAGCGAATGGCATCTCCACACTCAAACTCCACCATGCAGATCACACACCTGGAGGGGAGACGGAGAAGAGCATTCAAACGCACACTATAGTAATGCCTTGCTTTAGCGATTGGTAAGCTTTGTTTTTTGCATTCCTCTTTAGCTCATTCTGGGAATGCGAAACATAGAAAGAGAAATTAGGAAATATTTGACTAAGCTACAATATAATAAAACTCACATGAACTAATTAAAATGAAACAGCTGATGCCATTTGCAGTAGTTGGGAGTAAAGCTACTACAGAGAAAGAAAACCAATGGCAACTTTAGTTGTCACTGTTCTGGCTCAGTTAAGCTTAGCCCTTTCCCCACATTAAATATAACTGACTGCTGTACTGTGTATACCTATGACTACGTTTTCTGCCCTTATTCCTGGTCTATGAAATCTAGACTTCTAAATGGTTACATTAGTTTCAGAAGTGTACTTTATTGTGGACATGACCTGCTGTGTCTAGGAAAAGCATTGGTCTAGCACCTATCTTCCACCTGTACGTCCATAAAGATTGAATGGATTTGAATGAACTCACTCTTTTACTTTCCTGTCCGAGGCTTCTGCTCCTGGCTGGAAGAAGCCAGCGGGCAGGTGTTGAATGAGGCCGATGCGTTGGAGCGATGCGTACCTGTTGGTCTCCACTCAGCTGGCTGGCTGGCCAGCCTTGCCCTGGGGAGAGGTGGTATACCTGGTCTGGCTCACCATGCTCCTGGGGGAGTGTGGCCAGACATCAACGTACAGTTTTGTTATATGTGTTTTTTATGTTAATATGTGCTGTATGTAATTTTAAGGGCACAACTTGGGCAAAATCTAAGGATCAAAATCATTGATATGAATGATAATAGTCACGGAAAGAACTACCAAACAATCCCAGTTCATATGGTTGTGAACCACATTGGTTTTTGATTGTCAGAAGAGACGATAATAAGATCTGAAAACACGATCACCTAGCACTTCTATTAAGTAGAGGCTTGATATTGCTGTCACAAAAAGTCGACGGGTTAAAAATAGAACATCAATCACGTGTCAGGAAATGTAACTTCAGATACAGAAACCATAAAGTATCGATACCCGTGTAGTTGATGCCGTGTAACGTGGATGTATCAACAGAACCAACCTCCCCGTAGGGTGGCGGGGGCTCCCCTGGCAGACTGGACCCCTCGGAGTCGTTTAAGGGGGACATGTCGTCGGCACTTTGGAAATACAGGCAATTCCCCATTTAACTATTAAAGTTAAGTCTCCAACAGCCCTAATAACATAAAACAGCCCCAGACGGCGGAAATCCAAGTCCAACAGCCTGGAGAATAACTCAGGTTACCAACAGCTGACAAGTTATCAACTAAGTGCAGGTCGTTGGCTGCATTCAACTTGATATCATTTCGCAAACCAACGTTGTTAACCGAGCCGCGTCTACTTTAAAATGGTGCCTCAAAATAAATGGTTCAATTGTTGACCAAAGTTTAAACTTTTAGGTGTCTTTAAGGGACATTTTTTCTGCTTCTCCAGTCCAGGCTGCTTGTGTTTACTAGAAGTGACGCCGGAAACTTCGTCATCATCAGTTTGGCTTCTGGCTTGTCTCGCGATGCGGTGACGTGACTCATCCCTTGTCTCGCGAGGCCTAGACATAACTCACGGCTTATTTTTTATTTTTTGGCGAATTTTACTTTTACCCCCTTGCTGAGCGTCCCTCGTGACCAGGTCACCCTCGAAAATAGATTTCTAATCTTCTCATCTTGGACAAATAAAGGCTCAACAAGTAATAATCGATAGGCCCGCCGAGAGCCTTTGAGACGGTCTCTGGGCCCGCCTATGTAATAATAATAATCATAAAACCACATTGTATTGTTAGTGGTTGGTAAAATGTTACTTTTTTATCATCCAATTTTCATCATCCCTACCAATGTTTTCCCGATTGGGTAATGCCTTGAAAAAGGTCTAATATTTAATTTGATCACTACTATTTCTGCTACCAATGTTTATTATTATTATCATTCAGGCTTGGCTCAGCTTGGTACCAGCCTCACCATGCTGCCATTATTTGATACAGCGACCACCTTCCGCTCCGTGAGGGGCTAGTTCTCTATTGTTTTTAATTGTATATGCATATATATTATTCTATTGAAGTTATTCAGAAATTCTAAAGATGTCATTAGTTGTCACAATAAAAGGTTTATTTGCTGTCCTGAATCAATCTGTGGCCCTAATAAATTAGCCCCATTGTGTTCTTTTGTTTAATTAAGTTTTTCAAATTAATGTTATCATTTTTCCACGCAAACAACATATTTTCATATTGACATGAATGCATGTGTATGTAGATCAGATAGTAATCCAGATAGGTCCCTTGTGTGTTGAGTGTGGGCCCTGGCAGACAATGTCCATGTGGTAGATATGCACATAAACTTGACTTTGACTATAAACTAGTTTTGGTTTGGTTGCGTGCATGTCAACAAAAATAAAAAAGGAAAACAGAAATGGCACACAGCACAGGGGTACAGTTAAGAACATCCTTTAATTAAATCAGGCTCTGTTCTTGTCAAACTGTTTTTCTTCTTATGGGAAAGAAACTGTAATATAACACATGCATTTCACTTAGGGCCCCTGGGAGGGGGGGTGTGGTCCCAGAAGAGACAGGGTGGGAGGGGCCGGGGGGTTGGGCTTTGCATGGTGGGCAAAGACAGGGGCACTAGAGGGCAACGGGGAGGTCAAAGGGCAAGGGTGCTGCATCTAATTATACCCCTAACCAAACTTATACTTAAAAACAAAACAATAAAATAGCAATAACAGAAGAGAGAGCCAGAAGCCCGGCGTGAGGCTGAAAGGACGCTTCTCTGGATGCTCTGGGGGTCGGAGAGCCGCCCCCAGGAATCAGGTCATCTTTATTTACTTGTTACTTTGTAATTGGTTTGTATTGTAGAGTTGGTGAATGGTTAATACTGCTGATGGTTTTTATCATATAAAATCCATCGCTAAAACAACAACACAACAATAGGATCAGATGTATTACTATACTGGAGACGCCGGCTGAGCCCCTCAGCCTCACGGGGGTCCGGTAGTAAGGTGCTTGTAGCTTTACAGTTCAAGGCTTTCTCAGAGAAAGCACTAAACAGCATACCCTGATAGAAACATTACAGGAAATCCCAATTGAAATGACTAGGGGGTGGTAAAACAAAAAAAAAGAAACAAAATAAAACCCCTAATATAAATAGATCAAAAAGAATTTAACAAAAGCCTAAACACTCATCGTGTCAGAGCAGCCCCGTTCCGACTAATCACAGCCCCCCATTATTCCATCCCCGCAAGCCCCTGCTTGGTGACCCCGTCTCGCCTGTTTGGGGACCACCCCACACCCCCCCACCCAAGAGCCCATCAGCATAATTTGTTCACTTACATTAGCGGTTGAATGGAGAAGCTAGAGATGGGTATGGTAATACAATGAGAAGCGTACAGACAAGAATAACATGTGAGCTAACTGCATTCTGCTCAGACAAAAGTACTTTTTTTTTCTGCAATTATTTTTTTTTTCAAACCCTTCCGATAATGGAGAGGGTGGGAGAGGGATAGAGAGAGCTAGAGTGAGAGAGAGAGAGAGAGAGGAGAGAGAAGAGAGAGAGAGAGAGAGAGAGAGAGAGAGAGAGAGAGAGAGAGAGAGAGAGAGAGAGAGAGAGAGAGAGAGAGAGAGAGAGAGAGAGAGAGAGAGAGAGAGAGAGAGAGAGAGAGAGAGAGAGAGAGAGAGACAGAGCAACAGACACACATTTACAGACTACTCCAGTGTCTAAGAGAGAAACAGAGGAGACAGGGTAGGAAAAAAATAAAATAAAGCGAAGAGCGGAACGAGAACACATTTTTTTGCCTTTTCATTTTTTTTCTTATCATTTATCAATAAAAAGTAAAGAACTAATTCACACCAGATTCCTTTTGTACTATATATATACGGCTTTGAAAAGGAAGAAGAAGGGGAGGTACAATGGAGGGTTATTTTTTTTTCATCTTTTCGAAGGTCGAGGAGAAAAAAGTGGCCCCAGAGTCCACTCACAGGGGGCCTCATGGAGCCCCCCTGAATGCACTCAGGGGCCAACCTGCAGACCTCCAGCCATCTCCAAGGGTGATCTGGATTACAAAATGGAGTCTGTGAACAAAAGGCACTTTCAAGGGACAACCTTTAACTGCTGGGAAACTATACACTACAGCACAAGCACTACTCAAGAGTCATTTACAGGGGGGGGGGGGCTGCTGGGAAACTATACACTACAGCACAAGCACTACTCAAGAGTCATTTACAGGGGGGGGGGGGGGGGGGGGGGGGGGGGCAGGCTCAACTCGCTGGTTCTTTTACACTAAATGGTTCAGACCGGGTCCTGGTATAACTGCTTTTTTTTTTTGTTCTTCTCCCATTCAGTAAAACATGTTAAGAGTGAACTAATGCTGGTGGGTCTTCCAAACGCCGGAAGCTGCTATGCTATATGTCCTCTCACTTGTCTCAGAAACCAATTAAGACTTCCATAACGAAAGAAACTGAAGACTGGGTAATGCAGCGTCTCCCAAAGTATCGGGAAGACCTTGTCACGTGAAATCAAATGAATAGAAGTTAACTGAGACGCTGGGGACTTTTGTTGGGTTTCTTTGAAAAAAAAATGGCTGGTTTATATCGGGGCTGTTTTTGACAGGGGCTTTTCAGAATCGATAATTGTAGTTATTTTGTTGTCGTTCTTCTGTTATTGGAAGGTTGCACCAAAAGGCCTTTTGTGTCACAACCTTAAGGTAAAGTACCCCCTCCCCCCGAGTCAATACAAATAAAAGAGGAATACAGGTGGAGAGAGGAATATAACTGTATCCTAAATGCTATGTTTGTATTTTGTTCCTTACCATTCATTTATAATAGATTTTACTGTACTTTATAGTGTAAAAGCACCAGTTTAATCTTGTGATATATGATTCTTTTTGATGTCGGGTAGAAATCTTTCCTTCAGACCTCCCACATTTTTATAAACAAATGATTACACATTAAACATTAAAAAAGAGACAAAAGAAATAAAAACCAAAAAAAAAACCTTACAAAGACTAGGATTTTTCATGGCCCAAGTTTAGAGTCCAGGAGCTTACGGACTTGAAACAAATATAATTTTTTTTCCACTTTTTTTTCTAAGCTTTCTTAAAAATCTCTAACAGACAAACACAATGATCTACCCAATGCATTGCACGTGGCTCAATCGACACATCATTTTCAATAATAATACTTTCCATCAAAAAAAACAACACTTTTTTTTCTTCAAATTTACTGTCGATCTTTGACATGTTCCTTTCGCTATTAGGATGCTGCAGGTGTCGCGTGGGTGTGTGGGTGTGTTCTCTTTGAATCTTACTGGTGCCAGTACAGTAGTGTTACTGGGGTTGAGTTGTGACGCCGCTGGTGAGGAAGGGGGCCCGGGGGGGGGGGGGTCAGAAAATAACTAGACTGCCAACGACCTCATTTTGTACAATTTGAAAAGTACAACACATAAGATCACTCTCAAGGTTATTGATTGAAAAAATAAATTCTATATTGTTTTGCAGTACTCTAAAGGAAATTTCTCCATACAGATCTGTCCTCTGCCAATTAATGCTACAATATGCAACAAACCTACCATTGCTTTAGCCATATTTGATGAAAAGGGATCAAATCTGCTGTCTGGAGTTTATTACTAATTGCCTGAAGGTAGGAGGAGGCACGTCAGTAGGTCTGGTCTGGATAGATTTGTTTCTGAATTTTTCCTGACGTCAAAGCAGTCCAGTTATTTTGCGACGTTATTATTTTGGTTTGATATTTTACCATGGCAAAAAAAAAGAGAAGAAGATTCTGGCAATGTGTATGTTGTAAAATTAACATAGGAAACAAAATTAAAAACACAACTCAAGTTGAAAATGGCAAATCTCAGGCGAATGAAAATCCATTAACAAAGGCAATTTGGAGATTACCAAATAGGCAATAAAGGCTTCCCTTTATCATTGAATCAATGTGTCAGCCAGGTTAGTGCATTATATAAGTGTGCTCGTGTGTCTGTCTGTGTGTGTGCACGTGTGTGTGTGTGTGTGTGTGTGTTTGATGCCTTTTACAGAAAGTCGACAATGGGTGACAATGAGTAAAGCAATGCAAGGGACATACAGAGTTAAGTGTAGCTACTGTGTTGTCGTTGGTGAGATTTCAGAGACTGCTGTTTGCTGTTGTGCTGGATGAAATCCAAGCAACAAATAATTGTGGTACTGCAAAATAAAGCCCAAAAAAGAAAATGTTATGACATGCAAGAGAAGGTTTAAAACATAAGTGAATCCAAGTGAGACAAAACCAAAAACCAATCAAGGCAAACAAAAAGAAATGCAAGAAAACACCTCCAAACAAAAGAAAACGCAGACGCTCACGCTGTGTGTGAGTGTCACTGTGGATCTAAATCCATGCCTAGGAAAATAACAAGATATTATGAGTGATTGTGATTGTGTGACCGACGACTCTGAAGGTAACATTTTGTTTGTTGTGTGTGGTTATTGTAGTGTGTGTTGTGTGTGTCTTTGTGTTTGTGTGTGTGTGTGTGTGTGTTTGTTTGTGTGAACACCTGTGTCTGCCCATAAACCTTTTTTTGTAGTTCTAATGTTTCATTTGTTTTAGGGTGTCAGATACAGCGAGCTGCACCCCCTGCGGACCACCGCTGTAGCCTGTATCTTAGCATCCATGTGCAATGCAAATCATCCCTTATTCGAATCAATAGTGCATAGGTGAGGGGAGGAACAAGCACATGATGATGTTAGTGTTATGACTAATGTGTGTGTTCACATTTTGGCGTGTGTGGCTGTCCACTCTGCCAGCAATACGCTGTGATCACTTTTTTCGACGGGTAAACAAAAAGACCAGCCCCTTAGTGCATGTGTCACACCATTGGATGGTGTCACTGTTATTGGCCAATCAGAAGAAGTGTGCAGGTTGGGCATTGGGTGGGCGGGGCACAGATGGGAGCGAATCAAGCGGCTGAGTGTAGTGACAGACAGGCATGGCGTGGTGGTGGAGCCCCTGGCCAGCGTGGTGCTACAGGTGTGTGCAGGTGTAACGGTGAGGGGGGGGGAAGGTGTCATACACCTTGGGGTTGGACAGTTGCTTGGACGAATGCATCAGGGTGGTTGTGGCAATTTGGAACTCAAACCCCTTTAAACTACAAGGTCCAACTGCACCATTATCTATCTGTCTTGATTAAGTTGAGCGTGTGTGTACTTGGATCTCCCAGCCAATGCACGGAGTTTCATTGTCAAGAAAACAAAAGCATAGTAAAAAATAAAATAAAATAAAAAAAACAATTATTTGAATAATTGGTCATTTGTTGGGGTTGCTGTGTTATGTCGTGTTGTGTTTTTCGCTTTCTTTGCGATGTTTCGTTTACGGTGTGTGAGAGACGCCTCCTTCTCTTCCTCATCCTGGCCACTGAATCTCACATAAGCCTCCTGCAGAGAAAAGTGGGAGTGACACATGGGTGTCAGATAGTGTGTTGAGTTGGATGTCCCCTCAGCTCGGGAATTGGGTGGCCTCCCGGCGTGGATGGTTGAAGTTTGAGTAGTGTCGGTGAGAGAGAAAGAGCATTTTTTTTTGTGTGTCAGCAGTCCGTTTATCCTTGTTTTCAGCATGGATGTAAAGATGCGATTTTCCAGATTCCAATTATTATAAGAATTTGTTGAGCTGTTGTTTATTCTGAGAGTCCATGTCAGAGGAACCAGGACTGTAAGGGAAGAGAAAGAGAACAAAAAGAGAGCATTAGAGAGAGTTCTTAGAAATCCTCATCAACACTATTAACAAAGAGTCATCATAAACTGTCCAATAGGTTATATTATTAGTCAACAGTTATTACATTTAAGAGACATATTTATTCCATGCATTCATTTCGACTACATTATACTGAAACATATGAACAGATTCTTGCCAAGACACTGCCCAAACAATTCACTTCAGCATTTGCGGATGCATTTTGCAAGTTGAGCCATAAAGTAGAACAGTCTTCACTGTTTCTCTGTAGTTCATTGCAATTACATTAGGGGGCCAACTATGACTCTTTCTCTCTAGAGCTCAAACGGGGCCAAGCCCAACTTGTAGAGTTCCCTAGGCAGCGCCTGGAAAAGTTGCAGACTCAGATTACACCTATTATTATGATGACATTTTTTTCCAACCATACAATGGATATCTTAGGGCCACCCATTCACCTTTTTGTTGTCCATTGCTTCCTCTTTCTCCCCCCCCTTTCTCTTTCACCCTCTCTCTCTCTCTCTCTCTCTCTCTCTCTCTCTCTCTCTCTCTCTCTCTCTCTCTCTCTCTCTCTCTCTCTCTCTCTCTCTCTCCCTCTCTCTCTCTCTCTCTCTCCTCTCTCTCTCTCTCTCTCTCTCTCTCTCTCTCCTCTCTCCCCTCTCTCTCTCTCTTCCTCCTCTCCTCCTCCTTCTCTCCTCTCTCTCCTCTCTCCTCTCCCCTCTCCCTTCCCCTCTCCCTCCCCCTCCCCCTCTCCCTTCAGTAAGTGGACCCGGGCCTGTTACTGCCTGGCCATGCGCTACCAGTTTACACGTAAGTTGATCCGGATAATGTGAGTCGTCGTCCCCCCCCACCCCCAGGATCCAGTTTCCACAGTTTGATAAGAGACGGAGGAAGGGTCTTGGCGCGGGACGGCCTGTCTTGGCTCACACTGACATTCCATAGAGCCCCCGGGCACCGGGGGGGGAGGTTCAGCCCACAGCCGCGTCTTCACCAGATAACCCTCCCCCCT